>JACVTC010000031.1:1177500-1227500 GCA_016946835.1 Neocallimastix lanati (nom. inval.) | reverse complement strand
ATATATATAATAAAAGATAATATTTTAATCCTTACTGGTTGAGTTCTATAGGTTTGTTGCTTCTGTATAAGTCCTGTTGGTGAACGGGTTACAACATTTGGACTATTACTTTCTTTTTCATGTTGTTCTAACACATATTTTTCAGTCTAATTAATTTATATATTTAATTGTATATAAATATTAAAATTATTATATTAATTTATTATTATTATTATTATTATTATTATTGTTATTATTATTATTATTATTGATGAAAATTAAAATAAAAAAAAAAATTGAAGAATTTAAATAAATAAGATATGTTTTATTAATATATTTAATAAAAATAATTTTAATATTTTAAGAATATACAATAAATATATAGTAAATATTTACCTTTCCCTGTCTTATAGACATTACCCAATCAAATAGTGAATTGATATCTGTAGTATATAAGTAATATATATACTTTTTTTTATCTTCAAAGAAATGAATTGGATCGGTTGATTTGATCGCAAATGCAAATTCTGTTGGTGCATTTGGCATTTGAACTAATAAAGTGTAAACATCGTAACTATTAAGATTAACTAATAAAGTTTCCGGTGATGATTTCTTTTTATAATAGTATAAACCATTTGGTCTTAATTCAAATTGTTTCTTATTATATTTTCCTGGTTTTGTTTCCATATAGATCTTACCACGAATTGATGGGAATCTTCCAACAGCACTCTTTTTGATTTTTATAATATTAATTATAATAGAAATAATAAAAATAAGAATAAAAATAAGAATAAGAATAATTCGAAGAAGAAGATAAATTAATATCTTTATTTTTTTTTTTTTTTTTTTTTTTTTTTTTTATAAAATTTATGATATAAATATAGAAAAAAAAAAAAAAAAAAAATAGTGATATATGAAATATAAAAAAAAAAAAAATAATTAACAATAACTATATTATTATAAAATTATTATTTACTGATGCTTTAAGTGATTCATAATAATTATATTTTTTCATTATTAAAGCATTCTTTGTTTTTTGAATATCCCATGATGTAATGACATCTGTTACGATTTCCCATTCTTTAAGTGGTCTCTCTATTTATTATATTTAAAAAAAAAAAAAAAAAAAAAAAAAAAAAAAAAAAAAAAAAAAAAATATATATATATATATATATAACATATTAATATAATTTTATATTATTATTATTATTATTATTAAATTATAAATTATTAATATATACATAATATACTTACCAACTCCAAAATCATTACAAAGTTCAAATAAAGTCCAATCTGGTGTATCAGGAATATTTCTTCTTCTTATTAAATCTTTTATAACTTCACTTGCAGGCATAGCAGATGTTAACATTACTGATTCATAAACTGAAGCGTCTCCAATATATATTCTTGTTGTAATCTTATTAATATAAAAATTATTAAAAAAAAAAGTTAATAAATTTATCTTATAATTATTTATTATGAACTTTTTTCAAAGTATATACATATAAATTTAACCTTTTTTAATGAAGCTTCTGCATAATCAGTTGTAAAATCTTTTTTAGATCTAGCTAAAAAGTTTTCTCTGGCCTATTTTTTTTTTTTTTTTTTTAAAAAAAATAAAAATATAAATAAAAAAAAAAAAAAATACATACATATATATATATAGATAGATAGATAAAGAGTGAAAGAGAGAGAGAGAGATAGGATTAATACATTTATTAATAATAAATGAATTAAATATATGTATATATATTTTTAATATATATAATAAACTTACAGTTTCTTCATAGTAATTTTCTTTTGGAGATCTAAGAGAATTAGATGAAAGTGGAGCTATTGGAGTATTTCTACTAGAATTAGAAGGTGCTCTTTTCTTCTTTTCTTTTTTAATTGAAGATGTACTCTTCAATGACTTTGAATTTCTTTTTGGTGATTTTTCTTCTTTATTGGATGATGTTTCTACCGTATTAAATTTCTTATAATGTCTATTTCTTCCTCTAATACCAGTTGATTTTATTTTTGCACTTTGTAATGGAACATCATCATCATCAATTTCAGATTCAGAATTACGTTCTTCATAACTACTTTCTTCCTCCGATGACATGAAAGAATCGGTTGATTCAGATAATGTAATATCTGATTCATCTTCATCAAAATCATCTTCACTATAAGCCCTATTACTATGAGCATGAACAGGCGAAGTTTTACGACTATGACGGTTATCCGCATCATTTTCATATAAGAATATATCATCATCATCGTCATTATCGTTATCATTGTATTTACTTTTTCTTGATTTATGAGTATTTCTATAATCATTAATTTCATCTTCTTCTTCGCTCTCATCGTCTGAACTACGATTTTTATAACTTTTCTTTTTAGATATTGATTTTTTTTCATAATACGGAGAAACATCATTATTTGAATTATAAGATTTAGAATATGGATCTGGACTAGCTTTGGGTGAATTATATTTAGAAGAAGGTTTTGATGATATTCTCTGTGTACGAAGAGGAGGTGAAATACTTTCATCTTTACGAGTTTTAATATTAGGTGATGTATTTTTACTGTAATTATTCATCATATGTTCATAATCATCTCTATAAGAAGAAGGTAAACTACCCATGTTATCATCATCAAATTCAAAATTTTGGTTTACAGGACTTGGTTTTTCAGGGATATTTACTGATTGTACTCTAGATGATGATTTTGAATTTTCTCTTGATCTATATTGAGAAGTATTAAGCTTCATTTTATTAGATGGATTCATGGATGAAATTCTTGAAGGAAATTTTTTCTTTTCTACTGGAGAATGTGGTCTTGAATTTGGTGAATTTTCTCTCCATCTATCAACTTCACTTCTACTACGACTACGACTACGATTATAATCATGTCTACTATTATTACTACTAGCACTATATTTTCTTCTCCCAATTCTATCTATAGGCGGTTCTCTATTTATTGAATTATCTTTTTCTAAATATTCTTTAGTTTCTTCTAATTCATCTAAAAGATTATTAAAATTTGTTGTCAATCTCGATTGTTTTTTACTATGTTCTATTGAAGATTTTCTTGGAGGTCTTGAATTATTACTACTATTTGAAGAATTCTCTTCAAATTTCATATTTGATAATTCTTTAAGAATGGAATCTTTATATATTATTTTGGTTTATATAAATTTATTAGATATATTACATAAATAGTATTAAAAAATAATAAATAATAAATAATAAATAATAAGAAATAAATAATAAATAATAAATAATAAATAATAAATAATAAATAATAAATAATAAATAATAAATAATAAATAATAAATAATAAAAATTAAAAATAAAATTTAATAGTTATGAAAAAATAAAAATGTAGTAATAGATATTTGTATATTAAATTAAATACTTTACCTAAATTTAAATTTGACATTATCGTTCTTATTATTTTACTATTTTACTATTAATATGTATATATATATATATATATATTTTTTTTTTTTTTTTTTTTTGATATGTTGTTATTATTGATTTTTGTTATATATAATTTTAATTTTTCTAATTTTAAACTTTTATTTAATTTAATATCATATAAAGAAAACACGGATTATTTTTTTTTTATCTGAGTATTACGAATAGTATTTTTTTTTTTTTATAAAATATTTACAAATTAATTATCATTGAAAATCTTGACATAAAATATCACATTATATTAAAAATAAAAATATATATTATAAATATAATTATAAACAAATATGTAATTGTATAATTATAATTATAAACAATTATATAATTATATAATTATATAATTAAATAAATATAAACAAAAATATAAATATATAAATAAAAAAAATATATATATTATTAATTAATAAAAATATCATATATTTTTTATTTTCTTATTAATTAAATTTTAATCATTTATTTTTATTCAGGCGATAAAATACCTTTAAAAATTGAATTCGTATCTATTACAGATTACTTTTCTTTATCTTTTTATCCTTTTATTTGTTTTTATTTAATTATTTTTTTATTTTTATATTATTTTTATTATTATTATTATTATTAATATTATTATTATTATTTTATTTTTTATTTTTTCTTTTTTTCTTATTTTTCTATTTATTTATTTATCATTATTTTTAATTTTTTTTTTTTTTTATTTTTTATTCTTTTTTTTAAATAAATATATATTTATTATTTCTTTTCAAATAAAAAATTTTTTAGTGTTCTTGTATGTATACTTTTTTTGTTTTAAATTTATAATGATTACTATTTTGTAATTTAAGTTGTTAATTAACATCTATTTATGTCTATATAACTTTAATTTAACAGATTTTCATTTATTACTGATTTTGAAATATTATCGTTTTCTTTTTTTTAAAAAAAAATAAAAAAAAATTGAAAAGGATTTTTTATCGTTGTATAAATACTAATTATTTTTCTTACTTTTTTAATATAGAAAGAAGAATAATTTTGAAATGTTTAATTTTATTTATAAAAATAATTTTTATTTTTATATTTTTATATTATTATTATTATTATTATTATTATTATTATTATTATTATTTAAAAATTTATTCTTTGATATTACTACTTTTTATATTTTCCGATAATTATTCTATTTAATATGTAATTTACAAAAATCCTATATTAAAAATAATTAATAGGATAAAAAAACTTATGTTAAGTTGAAATGATATATAAATAACAAATTTATATAATTGAATCATTCATAATTAACATATTATTTTTTAATTTCAATATAATTAATTTTTTATTAATTATTTTCTTTTCTTTCAATTTTTTAATTATTGTATACTATATTTAATATACAATATTCTGTAAAATCAAATATACTAAATGAAAAATAAAATAAAAATATTAAAAATAAATGAAACAATCTTCTCAAATATTGAATTTTAAAATAAAACATAACTCAAGGAAAAGAATATATTTATTTATGCTATTCTTTAAAAAAAATATTAAATTAAATTTGTTAAATAATAAATTAATTATAATGAAAAATAAAAATTATATTAAATAATTAAACTAAAATTCATATTAATATAAATCAATAAATAATTAAATAAATAAAATTATTGAATTATATTATTTATAATTATTAATGTCATAATATAAAAAAAAAACTTTATAGAACAAAATATAATTCAAAATATAATTCATATGTAATTATATTATAGAGTCTATGGTTGTATGAAATAAATGTAATAAAACCTATATGCCTATTATTTTTATTTCTTTATTTTTTTTTATGTTTATTAATAATTATTTACTAATTATTATTTATTCATTTATCCATTTGTTATCTACTATTTATTATTTATTAATAAATACTTTTTTTATTATATAAAATTTATTATTTATTATATATTATTCATTATATATTATTTATTATTTATTAATAAATACTCTTTTAATTATTTATTAATTCTTATTCAATTATTTATAATTTATTATTTATTATTTATTATTTATTATTTATTATTTATTATTTATTAATAAATACTCTTTTTATTATTATTTATTATTTATTATTCAATTATTTATTATTTATTATTCAATTATTTATTATTTATTATTTATTAATTATTAATAAATACTCTTTTAATTCTTTTTATTATTTATTATTTAATTATTTAATTATTTATTATTTATTATTCAAATGTTTGTTCATTCGTTTATTTATTAACAGTTTAAATCTATTTATTCAGTATTTTTTTATTGTTTTAATTAAGTTTTTTTCTTTTTTCATCAATTTTTTAATAACTTTCCCATCAAGCTTCCAATTTTTTAAAACCTTTGAAAATCTTAATATTTTCAGTTTTTTCTTCCATACTTTATTATATTTTTATTATTACTAAAGTTTTTTACTATTACTAAAGTAGAATTTTGAATTAATTAATTAGAATTTGAATTTGAATTTTTTTTTATTATCATTTTTTAATACTGATAAAATATACTAATAAATAAAGTTTAATTAATCCTATTAATTATTGAATGTTAAGTCAAATTATAATATTAGTAAGCATCTAATTAACATTTAATTCTTATATATATTAATTATAGATTTAGATTAGATTTAAGAAAGTTAATTGAAAGGTAAATCACATTTAAATTAATTCTATATTGATGACACAATTGCATAATTTCCTTTTTTATACTATTGGACTATTATTCTAAATATAAAATATAAAATATAAAATATAAAATATATATGTATTAAAGTTGTTTATTACTTATTTTATTCAAATATTAAATAAAAATTAAAAAAAAAAAATTGAATTATTGGATTATTAATTATTAATTTTTTATTATATAAACAATTAAAAACAAAAAATGATGCAATTCTATTATATATATATATATTTTTATAGAATGAAATAAAAATTTATGCTCTTAAACCATTATCAAAATCATAAATTTTAATCAATATAAATATAAAAATAAAAGCTAAATTTAAATTACTTTCTTTTTTTTTTTTTTTTTTTTTTTTTTTATATTTATATATTATAAATATTTCTTAATAATACTATTATTATTTTTACTAATTAATAGTATTAATAATATTTATTATTATTATTATTATTATTATTTTATATTATATTATTACTATTATTATTAATTTTATTTTATCATTAAAAATTGTGTTTACTTAATAAAAAAATTTACACAAAGAAGATCATATACTATATATATAAAATTATATATTTATAGTATATGATCTTGTTTGTGTAAAATTTTTTATAAGTAAAGTTTATTTAAATAATTCATTAAACATATTAAATATATAAAAAAATTAAAAAAAAAAAAAAATCAATATTTAATAATATATTATCTTTCAACTACTTCAAAATTATAATAACGATTAATAACTATTAGAATATATAAATATTTACAAAATAGAAATATTAATAATTTATTCAATAAAAACAAAATATAAAAGAAAATTTTTGTTAGTCATAATAATATCCTTTTATTATTATTATTATTTTAAATAATCATGAATTATTGTAAAATAAAAACTTGTCTTGCCTAATAGTATTTGTACATATGATGATAAAAAATTAAATAATAAAATATTAAATATTAAATATAAATATTAATATAAAAAAAAAAAACTTTAAAAAATTTATAAAGAATGATAAGATAAATTTTAAATTATTGGTCAAGTTCATTGTATTGATAATGAATTTAGGTTATATGCATGTAATTATAATAATTATAATTAAAATGACATATAAAATATTTATAGAAAATATAAATAATAAATATTAAAATTATAGAATAAAAGAAGATACATTGAATTGATTCTTTAATAACTTTAGATTTATTTAATTAAATTTTTGTAAAAAATTTTGTATATAAAAATATTATTAATTAAAAAACAAATTTTATAAAGTACATAATGATAATATATAAAATTAAAATTAATAAAACATAATATTAATGGTTTAATTTTTTTTTCCTTCAAAATTTTGATTAATTTTATTAATTTGAAATATATTAATATTACATCAAAAGTATGATAGAATTGGCTTTATTATTAAACAGAGAAATATCTTTCAATATATACATTATATAATAAAAAAAAAAAAAAAAAAAAAAAGAAAGCAGGAAAAAAAATAAATTTAAATAAAATAAAAATAAAAATAAAAATGATAAAAATATGAAAATTTAGATTTGATAAAAGAAATTTAAAAAAAAATAATAATAATAATATTAAAATAAAAAAAAAATCTCCTATTTGTTTTGTCTATCATATATTTTAAATGGTTATTATATTAATTTTTAATATATAATTATTTATAATAAAATAATCAATGGATCATATTGAATTTATTAGAATAAAAAGATATTTATTTATTAATTATATTTATTTTCTTTATTAAAATATATTAAAATAAAAAATTATATTAAATATATATTATATAAAAAAATAAAAATTTAATATATTTTATTAAAATAAAGTTATTATAATTATCTTTCTTTTTTGTTAATATGAAATAAATCAATTTGAAATTTGAAATTATTGATTTGATAATAAGAAATAATAATAAATCTATATTTACATTGTTAATAAAATATATACTACAACATAATAGTATCATTCAAATTTATAATTACTTTATAATTTTAAATTAATAAAATAATCGTACAATAAAAATATATTTATATAAAGATTTTTTATATAATAGAAATTTTATTAAATCTTAAACGGCAAATATACCTAAAATAATTTATATTAAATACCTTTCTTTTTCTTTTTCTTTTTCTTTTTTTTTTCAATTTCTTTTTTTTAAAAAGCAAATAAAAATAAAACCATTAATTATTAAAAAATTTATAAAAGAGATTATAAAAATTGAAATAGAAATTCTTATATTTATATGTTGTTTAAATCGTCATTCTTCTAAATTCAATCATATATTTATTAAAAATTTAGCCACAAATAAATAAATAATAAACAAATAAAATTATAAAAAATAATTAAAATCAATAAATAAATATTATTTTTTTTTTATATAATTTCATAATTATAAAATGTGGAAAATAATTTTAAGTATAGTAACCCCAGTGGTTATATTTTTCATAATTAAAAAAAAACAAGAAACTCCGAAAGATAAAATACCAACATTTGAAGGTATACTGTTTGCTTTTTTTTTTTTTTTTTTTTTTTTTTTTTTTTTTTTTTTTTTTTTTTCTATTACATATTTTAAATTAAACTGAATTTAATTTAAAAATATCTTTTATAATTTCTAATTAAAAAATTTTATTCTTATAGAGGATGAAATAATAAAAAAGAATGAAACTTATATTACTATTAATGGTTTACAACATAGAGTAGTATATGTTTCTCACATGATGAAAAATAATGTACCAACAATATTGTTTATTCACGGTTTAGGTGGACAGGTAAAATAAATAAATATATATATTTATATGTCTGTTTAAAAAATAAATAAATAGATAAATAGATAAATAAATAAAATAAAATAAATAATGTAATAGTTTAAATATTTTTATAATTATTACTTTTATAATAAAAATAATAACTATTACGTAATATATATATATATATTTTAATATAATTTTTTCAAAATAATATTTTTTATATTTCAAAAAAAAAAAAAAAAAAAAAAGATATCTCAATGGACAAGTTTAATAAAACAGTTTTCAAGTACAGCTAATGTATTAGCAATGGAACAAACAGGTCATGGAAAAAGTGAACCTTCATCCGAGTATGTGAAATATTCTTTACATATTTTTCTCATATTTATAATCTAGTTAATTATTCTCTTATATTTGCAATCTAGTTCATTATTAGTTTTATTAATGAAACTAAAAATAAATAAATAAATAAATAAAAATAAAATAAAAAATGAAAATTACACAATATATTAATTGTCTTTGTTTTCGTTATTAATTACATATATTATATATAACTATAGTTATTCATGTTATACTACAGAGAGATTCGTAAATGATTTAAATCAATTATTGACTTATTATCCAAATGATAATTTTGTTATTGTTGGTCATTCATATGGTTGCTGTTTAGCCACACTTTTAGCAATTAAAGAACAAAATCCAAAAATTAAAACAATTATTTTAATATCACCTGTTTTTGGTATTCCAAAATATCAACAATATTTAAAAAAACTAATTAGAATTGTACCCAATGATATTATTTCTATGACAAGAAAAAAAGATAGAGAAGGTGATATTCATAGTAAATCAGTAGAACGCTTTATTCATCCAACAGCATCAGATGATTTAAGATATAAACAATTTTGTTGGAATTCTCAATTTACAATTCCTTCTTTTAAGCGTACTCTTTATGGTATGCGTTTTCCTACTTTAAAGGAATACAACTCTATAAATATTCCTATACTTCTTATTGGAGGAAAAGATGATCATATTGCACCCATTTCTAATATTACCAAAATTAAACAAGTTATTTTAAACTCTCAACTTCTTATAGAACCTTATATTATTCCAAATTCTGGACATCAAACTATTATTGAAAAACCTCAATTAGTAGCAGCATTCATAAAAGAATTTGTTATCAATAAGGTCGGTTTAACCGATATGGATGCCAAAGTACAAATTTTGAAAACTGCTGATATGGATAAGTGGAGTTTAAAGGTAATGATACAAAGCAAAACGAAATAAAAAAATATTTAGATATATATATACATTAATAAATTTTATAATGAATATCTTATTTAAAAATTTTTTTTTTTTTTCATTTTATTATAAAAATTTGATTTATATATATATATATTATTTTTACTTCTAATTATATAATTATATAATTATATATTTATTTATATATTTATATATTTATATATTTATATATTTATTTATATACTTATATATATATATATATTAAATTATCTATTATTAAAATAAAAATTATCTATAGAATTATGATAAATGGAAGAAAAAAGTTTCAGTATCAGATGTTATGGCTCCATCAAAATTTAGAGGAATGAAAGTTATGCGTCAAACAGATGATGAACACTGTCCAAAAGTATTTTCTGAAAAATACCCAAATGTTGGAATGGTAATTGATTTAACAAAAGATACACCTCCATATGATTCAGAAGATTTAAAATCAAGAAATATTATTTATCATAAATTAGCTACTGTATCCAAAGTACCACCACCCTTGAAAATTGTTCGTTCATTTATTGATATATCAAAGGATTTTTGGGAAAAGAATCCAGAAAAAGAAATTGCAGGTTGTTATTAAATTAATATCTAAATGAAATAAATAAAATATTATATACCTATATATATATATTCTTAATTTATTTACCAACCAAATTAAATTATATATATATTTATAAATTATAATGAATCATTAATAGTTCATTGCCATTATGGAACAAATAGAACAGGATTTTTAATTGCTAGTTATTTAATAGAAATTTATAAATTACCAATTCAAGAAGCTATAGATATTTTTGCAGAATATAGACCAAAAGGAATAAAGTAATTAAAGATTAAATACAATAATAATATATAAAAATAATAAATAAAAATTATATATATTAAAAAAAAAAAAAAAAAAAAAAAAAAAAAAAATTAATAATAATAATAATAGTAATAGTAATAATAATAGTTATAATAAAATAAATGTATTAATTAATATTCAATTTTATGATAATATATATTATAATTTATATAGACATATTCATTTTGTTGACGAACTTTATTTAAGATACTCTGAATATGAAAAACAGTAGATATAAATTCAATAATCATTAGGCATATATTATATTGTTTTCGTAAATCGTCATTACTATTATCATATAACTCTTATATATATTTTATAAATTATAAAATGATAAAAGTTTAATGATATTAAAAAAAAGAAAAAAAAAAAAAAAAAAAAAAGAAAAAAAAAATAATAAAAAAAAAAATTCATCGTATACTTATATATATTCATATATATATATATGAAAATAACTTAGAACTTTAATCATTTGTATTATTATTATAAATCTTTCATTATTCATTTGTTATATTACTTTGAAACATAAATCTTTTTAATATATATATATATATATATAAATGTTTTATATTTTTTCCTTTTTTTTTTTTTTCATCATGTTTCTATTATGGAAATTTTATATTTATTTTAAAAAATAAGGCAATAATTTTATATAATTCTATTATTATTATTATTATCAATCATATAAAAATCATATATAATAATTTTATGTATTATATAAATATTTTATATACATAATGCTTTAAATATATATATATATATATGAATATATAAGATTGTGATATCTTTCATAAATATTTTGTTAATTAATACAAATTAGATTTGCAATAAACTTTGACGTATTGATAACTTGGTTTATTTCTATAAAGATAGTTGATAATGAATACTAAAAATAAATAATATAAAATAAAATAAAATAAAATAAATAGAATTATTGTAAACAAGATTTAAATAAAATTAAAAAAATAATAACAAATTTGTAATAAAAATAAAATAAAAAAAAAATAATAAAATAAAAAAAAAAAATAGAAAAAAAATAGAAAATATAATCAAATAAAAAAACAAATATATATATAATATATAAGAAAATAATAAAATATAATCAAATAAAAAAATATAATAAAATAAAAAAAATATATATAAAAATAATAAAAATATAAAAAAAATAATAAAATTAAATAAAATAACAAAAATTAATAAATATATTATCTTAGTGTAAAACTTAAATATAAAAATTTTATTAAATTTTAGGGCACTTTTTTTTAAATACATAAACGAAAAATAAGAAAATAAGATAGTTCCAACAAAGTTAAAACAAATTAGTCTAGGTACCTTTTTTATATCCACAATTCTAGTATTTTATTAATACAAATTATTATTTATTACTATTTTATTTTTAATTGATCAAATTAATTAATTATTAATTATTGTTATTTATAATTAATTAATTAATTAATTATTTATTTATTTATTTATTTATAATTATTACAAATAATTATATATTATTTATTATTTATTCAAATATTCATTTATTATTATCCAATAAAATTTTGAAATCAATAAAAAAATTAAATAGTATATAATATATTATATCAATAAATATTATTAAGGTTAGGAAAATTAATTAAAAAAAAGTGTTTTTTCTTTTGAATAATTAAATAAAGCTATATATTATCAATATAATACCTTATATATCATATTAATATGAAAAAATAAACTTTTTCTTTTTGGATAATTAATTTAATAATATTATGAAATATAAATAGAAATTAAAATTTTAATCTATTTTCAAATAGTGATACTAATCTTATATATAAATATTTAATATAATTAATATATTATATTAAATATAAATAATAAAAAAGATGACTATACATTTTTCCAATATACAAAATAATTTTATTTATTTTAAATGTATTAAATATTTTGATTTAAATAAATAATATGTTTATTTAAATAATACTATATATATATTATAATAATACAATTTTTAATAATAAGATAATTTGTATTTAAGCAAACATAATTAATATTAAATCGAAGAAAATAATAATAAGAGTCAACAACTCAAATTTTTATTAATTTTATTATTATTTATAAAAATAGTTATTTGACATATAATAAATAATAGATTATTAATAGTATTATTGATATAGAAATTTACATTATAGCAGGTAAAATAAAAAGTTATCTATATTTTCTATATTTCTTCCTTATATTATTAGTAGTAATTAATAAATAAACAAGTTAATAAATAAATATATACATTTAAACTAATAATTTATTTATATTTTGTTATCTTTTTTTTTTTTTTTTATTTTTATTTTTATATATATATATATATATATATATATATATATTTATTAATACTTTATATTTATTAATGTTATAAATCTGGATTCTAATCAAAACAAAACAAAATAAAATAAAACAAAACAAAACAAAATAAAATAATATAATATAATATAATATAATATAATATATAATATTATTATAATTATAAATTAAAATCAAAAACTAAATAAAAAAGTTTAGAAATAGATATTATTTAATAAATAAAATAACAATAAAATGATTGATTTATTTACCATTTTAACAAAGGGAGGTATTGTTCTTTGGTCAAAGAGCTTTGCCTCAGTTCAAAGTGATCCAATTGATTCTTTAATTAAAGATGTATTAATTAATGAAAGAGGTGATTCCACAAATTACATCAAGAATGAATATGAATTAAAATGGAATTTCTCAAATGAAACTAATTTAATTTTTGTGGTTTGTACCAGTATTATTAAGCCTATTTATAATAATGATGAATATAAAATCTTAAAATTTTTAAAAAAAGGAAAAGAAAAAATAATAAATAGAGAAAAAAAAAAAAAAAAAAAAAAAGAGAGAGAGATAAAAACAATATGAATAACAAAGAAAAATAAAAACCAAAAAAAAAAAAAAAAAGAATGATAAACATTAGAGTTTTATTGATATTAATAAAAAATTCAAACGAATTTTATATTTATTAAATAAAAAATTATCAGTAAAAATAACAAAAATAATTATTAATAATTTAAAAATGATGTCAAATTAGAAATCTCTAATATAAAATTCATATAATTATAAAATTAATTCAATAATTATAATCATAATAGATGAAATAAATATTAATTAATTATTTTTTAACAAAATATTTTAATTATATTATAAACTTATAATTAATATAACTTTATTTTTAAAGGTTGTTTATCAAAAAATTGTTCCATTAACGTATGCAGATGAATTATTAAATGCTACCAAGAAAGCATTTTTAAAGAAATATTCAGAAGAGGTTCAAAGCCCACTTGATTATGAAGAATACGATTTTGATGAAGATTTTACTAATTTATTAAATAGAATTGAAATGAAAGATAATGAAGTAATTGTTTAATTTTTTTTTTTTTTTTTTCTTTAATTTTATTTTTTATTTATTTATTTCATTTAATTTAATTTAATTTTATTTTATTTCATTTTTAATTATAATTATTGTATAAATAATTATAAAATATATTTTATACTATAAAACGGAATAAAAATACAATAACACAATTTATATATATTACTATCTTAAACAAAAAAATATAGGCTAAGAAAAATAAGGTTCAACGTTCATTCAAAGATACCGAAGCTTATCTTACTACACGTGAAGGTTCCCAAATGAAGTTAAACGGTATGATATTAATAATTAATAATTAGAAAAAAAAGGTACATTTAATAATTAACTAAAATGTCTTATCCATATTGATAAAGAAAAAAATAAAAAAGATGAAAGTGCTAGTGAAGAAGAAATGCCATCACCGACCTTCTCTCCAAGAAGTCCAAGAAGTAAGAAATCACCAAGATTCAATAAAAAGACAAAATCTAATAAGACTCCAAAGTCTCCAAAATCACCGTAAATATCATTATAATCTTTTAATATCGTTACTTACAAAAAAAAAAAAAAAAAATTAAAAACTATGAAAATATAAATTTAATTCGTTATGAACACAATTCCATTAGCATTATTATTACATAATATAATATTGATATAATATAATATAATATTTGTATAATATATAATATATATATTTAATAGAAAGAGAATTAGAAAATGGGATGATCAAATTACTGCAGAAGAAGCTGAAGCCTTAGATTTCAGTAAAAAGGATGAAATGGATAGATCTGTCTCAGCTGAACACTTGGTAGGTTCAATATATAAATTTATAATTTTTTTTTTTTTTTTTTTTTTTTTTTTTTTGAAAAAATTAAATTCTAATTAATATATTTCTTATAATTATTATTAAAATAAAATAATTTTTATATTATAAATAAATAAAAAAATAAATAAATTAAAATTTTAAAACACACTTGAAAAAAAAAAAAAAAAAAAAAAAATACTATAACAATAACAATAACAAAAATATTAATAAAAATATCAATAACAACAAAAATGATCGCAATAACAATACAAAAATAATATATATATAAATATTAAAAAAAATGTTTTTTTTTTTTTTTTTTTTTTTTTTTTTTTTTTTAACTAAAAGGTTGATCGTGAAGCTATGGGTCAAAGAACTAAAGATGGTATGTATGATGTTGATGAAATGCAAGAAGAATCCGAAGAATCTGATGAATTTGATGAAGAATCTGAAAAACAACCAACTGGAAAGGTTTACAACTTCTTTAAGAATATTACTGGTCAAAAGGTTATTACTGAAGAAGATTTAGAACCAGTTCTCATTAATATGAAGGAACATTTAATTAATAAAAATGTTGCTGCTGATATTGCTGCCCACTTATGTAATTCAGTTTCTAAAGGTTTAGTTGGAAAGAAAGCAGGTGGTTGGAAAGGTGTTTCATCTGCTGTTAAAGCTGAAATGGAAAAGGCCTTAAGAAGTATTTTAACTCCAAGAACTTCTACTGATGTTCTTCGTGATATTTTTGCCGCTAAAAAGAAGGGTAGACCATATTCTATTGTTTTTGTTGGTGTTAACGGTGTCGGAAAGGTAAAAATAAATATAAAATATATAAAAAAAAAATATAATAAAAACAAGAAAAAAAAAATAAAATCAAATACATTTTTTATCAAGTCTAAATTTAATAATATTTATAATATATATATATATTATTATTACTATTATTCTTTATTATTATTATTATCATAATTTATTTATATTAATTTATTTATTTATTTATTTATTTATTTATTTATTTATTTATTTATTTATTTATTTATTTATTTATTAGTCTACCAATTTATCCAAAGTTTGTTTCTGGTTATTACAAAATAAATTAAGAGTTTTAATTGCTGCTTGTGATACTTTCCGTTCTGGTGCTGTCGAACAACTTCGTGTTCACGCCAGAAATTTACGTGCTTTAGAAGAAAACGCTGAAGTTGATTTATTCGAAAGAGGTTATGGTAAAGATTCAGCTGCTATAGCCAAGGATGCTATTAATTATGGTAATTAAAAATGAAAATGAAATTATATAAATTATATATATTAAAATAGTAAAAAAAAATTATAAATACTATAAAATTTAAAATATATATATATGTATATATGTTATTAATTAATATAAATTTACATTATTATTATTATTTTTATTATTATAATTTTTCTATGCATAAAATTATTATTATGGTTATCATTTTAAAATAGCTTCCTTAAATAATTATGATGTTGTTTTAATTGATACTGCTGGACGTATGCAAGATAATGAACCATTAATGCGTGCTTTAGCTAAGGTATATTTTAAACAAAACAAAAAAAAAGAAAAAAAAAAATAAAAATAAAAATAAAAATAAAAAATAAAGAAAATAAGTAAATAAATAAATAAAAATTACAAAATTTATTTAAATATGTATATATATATGTATTATTATTATTATTATATAAATAATTTTAATCATTAATAAAATTAATTTATATTATATTATATGTTACTGAATTAATAATTACAGTTAGTTACTGTTAATGATCCTGATAAGATTATTTTTGTTGGTGAAGCTTTAGTTGGTAATGAAGCTGTTGATCAATTAACTAAATTTAATCAATCCCTTAAAGATTTCTCTGGTCGTCAAAATCCAAGACAAATTGATGGTATAATATTGACTAAGTTCGATACTATTGATGATAAGGTATGAGTCAAAAAAAAAAAAAAAAAAATATTAAAGCAATTATTTTGAATATTTAAAATTATTACTACTAAATAATTAATACAATAAATAAAAATGATATTAATAATAATAATAAATATATTAATTTTTTTATTTATTTTTTCATTATTATCCTCTTTCATTATATTAAAAAAAATTTTAGGTTGGTGCTGCTTTATCTATGACATATATTACAGGTCAACCAATTCTCTTTGTTGGTACTGGTCAAACTTACACTGATTTAAGAAAGATGAATGTTAAATCCATTGTACAAGCTTTACTTAAATAGATTAATTTTTTTTTTCATTAAAATATATATATATATATATATAAAATCCATATTTATAAACAAAACAAAAATTAAAATAATATAAAATTATAAAAAAAAAGAAAATAATAATAATAATAATAATAATCAAATAATTATATACAAAAAAAAAAAAAAAAAAAAAAAAAAAAAATACTAATAAAAATAATTAAATTTAATCCTATTAATGTATCATTCGTTAATCTCAAAAAAAAAAAAAAAAAAAAAAAAAAAAAAAAAAAAAATTCTATAATAAAAAAAAAAAAGCAAATTAAATAAAATAATAATAATAAAATAAATCTAATATATAAATAAAACTATATAAAAATACACACACTCAAAAAAAAAAAAAAATAAAAAATAAAAAATAAATTAATAATATATTAAAAAAAAAAATTAATAAATAAATAAATAATTGAGAAATAGAAAACAAAATTATTATGTATTAAATAGTATTCATAATAATTATTTAAAAAAAAAAAAAAAAAAAAAAATTAATTATTATATAAAATAAATATATAACTTATGCATGGTTTCTTAACTTTTCTTTTTTTTTATTTTTTTTTTTTTTTACTTTGAATTAAATAATATTATATATAAAAGTATAAAAATATCAAAATAAAAAATAAAAATAAAAAAATAAAAAATAAAAAAATAAAAAATAAAAAAATAAAA
Organism: Neocallimastix lanati (nom. inval.); assembly: GCA_016946835.1. Taxonomy (NCBI): domain Eukaryota; kingdom Fungi; phylum Neocallimastigomycota; class Neocallimastigomycetes; order Neocallimastigales; family Neocallimastigaceae; genus Neocallimastix; species Neocallimastix lanati (nom. inval.). Next base: position 1,209,348 of record JACVTC010000031.1, on the reverse strand, counting down.
AATAAAATATTAAAATTAAAATTATAAAAAAAAAATTATAAAAAAAAGTTTTTTTTTTACAGATATATTGTGTGTATTTTATTTCAAATAAAAGTCCAAAACAGGAATACTATTCGAAATATTATCTGTAATAGGAATAACTCTGTCAGTTACAGTTGGTAATATTTCTAATAATTTATTTTTTATATTTTATATTTTATATAAAAATGGATGGAAATGTATTGATAGTTGAATATAATTCATGATTTATATTCTTCGCTGAAAACAAATGCCCAGTTAAAGGACCTGAATATATGAATATATATGGTTAATTAATATAAAAATAATATATCTTTATGATTTTTTTAATATTTTTTTTTATACTACCTTATAAAAAAAAAAAATAAAAATAAAAGATTAGAAGTTAAATTTTATTAATGGTAATGTAACACAAATAAAAATAAATTAAATAAATAAATAAATAAATTGTAAGTTTTTCTTTTTTTTTTTATTAACTGAGTATTCCATATTGACACTCTTATATGCATAGTATTAAGTAGAGAGAATATAAAATTTTTATTTTTAATATATTTATATTCCCAATTTCTTTCTTTTTTTTAAAAGATACTTTTTTTTAACTACAAAAAATTTGTACAATAAAGAGTATTTTAAATGAAACTATTGTATATTGCCATGTACTATATACTTTAGAAAATTTATTTAAAAAAAAAAAAAAAATTAAATATTTTTAACTAATTTAGTATACAATGTGATATTTGAAAGGAAATAGGAATTACTTTTTACCTCGGAAGAAACTTTAAATAATTTTAATTTTATGACAAAAGAACAGAAACTTCCCAAATATTTAAAATTAGAATATTCAATTATTAAAAAAAAAAAAAAAAAAAAAAAAAAAAAATTATAAATTTTTTTTAAAGATTTTATCAACTATAGTGATATTGATATAGTTGATTAAATCTAAAAATGTATTCTAAAAATATTAAACCTTCTTATGTTCATATTTTTGATGCTGCGCATTATGTCATATTTGATGAAATTTCAGTATTAACCAATAATAATACTATCACATTTAGTATGAAATTATATGATTCCAAAAATGATGAAATACTTCCTTGTATATTATTAGATAGAATTCTACAGGAAATAATTAATATTAATTAACATATATTATTATATATTTTATGAAGCCAAAATTTTCAGAAAACAGGGGTTAATAGCAAATATTCTAATATTTAATTAATAATAATAATTATTAATTACATTGATAATCTAAATAAAAATTAGCAATTTTTTTTTATTAATAAACCTAACAAATATATTTATATAATTAAATAATCTATATCTTGATTAACTATATAATAAAACTATTGATCTATTTTTTTATTTATTATTATTAATAAATAAATATTTAAAAACAACTATAATAAAAAAATTTTTTTTCTTTTTTTTTTTTTTTTTTAATTGACATTAAATAATTTTTATTAATTTTTTTTTTTATATTTAAAAATTAAAAGTTTTTATAAAATAATTAGAAGAAAAAAACAAAATCAGATCTATCGAAAAAAGTTCAAATTCATCAACTCCCACAGAAATCAAGGCCAATGAATTTATCTATTTCGAAAAACTATCTCAGATTACAAAAAAAAAAAAAAAAAAAAAAAAAAAAAAAAAAAAAACTAGAAGGTCTTCTAGTGGATAAATATTTACGTTAATCGACAGTCCATTCTCATGAAAATCACAATTAAAAAAAAAAAAAAAAAAAAAAAAAAATAGTAGCATTATCAACTATCGAAGCAGAATACTTAAGTTTACCTAAATGCATTAAGTAAGGAAATGCGGTTTATAAATTTATTTAAGAAAATGATTAATAAAGATATAAAAAATGTAAAAATTATTAGAAGACAATAAACATGTATTACTGTAGATTAAGATGTAAAAACATATAGATATCCGATAAAAATTAATTCAAGAAAACATTAAAAACAATAAAATTATTATTAGAATATATAAATATTTAATATAGGTTTAGCAGAATCATTAACTAAAGGTATTCCTGATATAAAAATGGCAAAATTTATGGATTTAATTTTCAAAGAAAAATAAAATAAAATAAAATAAAATAAAATATATAGAGAATTAATATAAAAGAGTAAAAAGTATCAATAAAAATAAATTAAAATAAAATAAAAAATATAAAATAGTGAAATAATTTAAAATAAATAGTGAAGTAATATAAAAGAGTAAAATATTAATAAAAATAAAATATTCATTATATATATATAATAATGAATAATGTAGAATGATGTTAAATAAAGATTATAGTTAAAATACTATGTACTTTGTAATATAATTAAGATTTTATGTATTAATAATATAAAAGTAATATATATTTATATAATTTGTAGAGGCACTAAATATTATAATTTTTTAAAATATTTATTATTTTTAAACTCAGAATTTTTTGAAGTATTATTTATTATAATTATATAATAAAATTATTAATATTTCTTTTTAATTTTTAATATATATATATTTTTTTATATATTTAATATTTGAAAAATGATTCCTAAATTTAATGGAACCAATATCATAGGTTTAAATGAACATATAAATAATGCTCGAAAAGAAAATTATATTAAAGATACAATAAGTTTTTTTGAAAGTAACCCCGATAAAGAGAAGTATAATTATTACATTTTAACAAAATATATTATATATTTAGTTTTGATTTTTAAGTAATTTTTTGAAGCATTAAAAATTTTAATTTATTATTCTTATTTTTTTTTTTTTTTTTATTTTTTTTTTTTTAAATAATATTATGTATATATAGTTTTAATGCAGAAGAAATATATAATGATATTATCTCTTTAAAAACAGTAGATATAATAAAAAATAATATAAAATTATTTGAACATAAATATAAAAATATATATAATAATTTTATTCTGATTATCAAATGTGTTGAAAATGAAATTTCATATGAAATTATTGATTTCTTATTAAGTAAATATATAAAAGATGAAAAATATAATGATCTATACTTTTGCTTTTTAATGAACCTTTTAGAAAGAGAAAAATATGACATTATCAAATTATTTTTAAAAAACGGATTTAATATTAACATAGCTCTTATCAAAAGATATAAATATAATTTATTATTTTATTTATTGGATTCAACTAAATATGTTTTTAATAATACTTATAAAAAATTGGAATTTTTATTAATGAATGGTATTGATATTAATACAAAAGTAGATTTAAATTTTAATAATCAAAATAGTGTTAATAATAATTTTAGTATCGATAAAAATTATAATATGTTATGTATTATCGATTTATTAATATCTAGAATTGTATCAAATTATGATGAATTTTATTTTTTATTTTTAAGATTAATTATTAATTTTTATTCTAAAAATTCTAAATATTCTTCAGTAAAAGATACACTGATAAATAAAGGACATAAAATAAAATTAAATTTAGATAAGCTAAATTTAATATCTTATAAACTTCTCGCATATAATGATATTGATTTAAAAGTTACAAATTTATTTTTATCTTTTTATGATGACGATAGAGAAAAATTTATTAATTCAAAATTATTTAGTTTAATTACAGACGATAAAACTGAAGATATTAATAAAAAGAGAAATCAAATTTTAAATAAATACAAAATATATATAGGTTTAAAGGAAAAAAATTATTATGATAATATTGATAAATTATTTAGTTATATAAAAAGGAACAAAGTAAAAGAGTTTAAGGAATTTTTAGAAGAACATCAAAGTTTAATTAATTCTAAAAATTTTGAATCAAAGACACCTTTAATGTATGCTGCCCAATATTGCTTTAATAATTCGGAAATATTTGAAATTTTATTGAATTATAATTCTAATAAAGATTTAATTGATAATTATGGCTCCACTGCTCTTCACATTGCTTGTGAAACTAATAATTATAAAGTAATTCCAAAATTAGTTACTGTCAACAATATAAATTTAAAGGATAAAAATGGAAATACTCCCTTATTAGTTGCACTTAAAGAATATAATTATGAATGTCTAACTGCTTTATTATCCAACAATTATAAAATAAATGTTAATGAAGTTGATAATAAAGGTAATACTCCTTTAATGTATGCCGTAAGTAATTTTAAAGGTTCAACTGACATTATCGATTTGCTTATAAAGAATGGAGCTATAAGAGATCTTAAAAACTATGATGGTTTAACAGCCCTTCATATTGCCTGTTTAATTAATAATCCAAAAGCAGTACCAAAGGTAATTACAGAAAATAATGCAGATTTTACTAATGGTCCTCTTAGAACCCCATTAATGATTGCTTTTCAAGAAAATAATTATGAATGCATAATAGGTCTTTTAAAAAGTAAATATAGAATAGATGTTAATATAAGAGATTTGGATTCCGTAACCCCTTTAATGCGATCTTTGGATTATTATAAAAAGGCTCCTGAAATGTTAGATTTAATTATTAAAAGGGGTGCAAATAAGAATTTAACTAATAAGTTAGGAATCACAGCTCTTCATTTAGCATGCCGTGCCAATATTTTTGAAGCAATACCTAAATTAATCACAAACGAAAATATTAATTATAAAGGTTCTATATTAAGAGATACCCCAATATCAATAGCTGTTTTGAGAAATAGTTATGAAAGTGTTAAATTATTACTATCGTTAGAATCACATCCTGTCGATCTAAATATAACTTATAATCAAGAAAATAATACACTTCTAATGATAGCTGTTAATGGTAGTACTACAGAAATAATAGATTTATTGATAAATAATGGCCTATCTAAAGATCAAATTAATACAAATAAATCAACTGCTCTTCACCTTGCCTGTGAACGAAACCGTTATGATCTTATTCCAAAACTAATTACAGAAAAAAATGTTAATTTCAAAGATACAAATGAAGATACCCCATTGTTAATATGTTTGAAAAAAAAGCATTTTGAATGTGCATATGCCTTACTATCGACGACATCTTCGTATGAATTTGATAAAAATAATGAATATTTAACAGAATCACTCTTGTATACGATTGAAAATAAATATAATGATGAAAAAATTTTTCAATTGTTAATGAAAAATAAGGCGTTCATTAGATGGAAAAAGTTTAAGAAAAATATAAATAAAATAATAAATAATACTTACTACATGAAATTTATAATTACGAATGGGTTTTATATTTATAAGGATGATAAATTACAATTAATAACAACACCATTAATTTTTTCAATTCAAAATAATCTTATTAATTTCACTAAACAAATTTTGATGATAAATACGAGTAATATTAATGAAAAAGATAAAAATCAGAAACCTGCCTTATTTTATTCAATAGAAAATAAAAATGATGAATATTTTAAATTAATTATAAATTGTGATCAATTGAATATTGAAGCTACTAATGCCGAAAGTATGAATGCTTTAATGTATGCATTACTATTAAACGAAGAAATAGTAATTAAATCGTTATTACTTAAATATATAGATATTTATGAGAGAGATATAAATGAAAATGAAAAATTAAAAAGTATTGTTGAATTAAATTATCCTAAATTATATAATAAACTAAAAGATTATAAAAATACTATTGATTATGAAATAATAAAATCCGTTATAAATACTTTTAATAATAAAACTAAAGATAGAACAAAATATAATCTTGATAATAATGACAATAATATTAGTGATGATGATAAAAATGATAAAAGCAGTAATGATTGTAATAATAATGATGGAAATGATATAGATGTTAATAATAATAATAATAACAATAATAATACCATCGATAATAATAATAATAATAATAATACCATCAATAATAATAATAATAATAATACCATCGATAATAATAATAATAATAATACCATCGATAATAATAATAATAATAATACCATCGATAATAATAATAATAATAATAATAACATCGATAATAATAATGATAAAGTTACTCTTAATCAAAGACAGGAAACAAAAATTTTTGAACATGAAAAATTTAATATTGAAGAATCAACAAGTTATTCTATTTTAAATTTTGTTGATGAAGACATGAATTATATAAACAATGATTTTAATAAAGATATTATTAATTCAGAAAAGGTCAACGAAAATAAAATAGATAATACTAATAAAAAGAATTCAGATAATTATAAGAAAAACAAAGATGTTTTTGATTTAATGGATTTAATGTTAGTAATCAATGTAAAGAATTATAAAAAAATAAAGATGATGGTAGAAAAGTTAACATCAGAAAACATAAATAAACTCTATAATAAAAAAACAATTATGAGTCATCTAATTGATAATGTGATTGACGATGAAGAAATATATAATGTAATGTTTAAAAAAGGTGCATATATTGATTATTCATATATAAGTAATGATAAAAATAGTAAATATTTGTTAATAGAAAAAAATATTGGATTAATTCGATCCATTGTTCATAATGGTATAATAACCATTACCAAAAAGTCAAATAAAAAAATTAATATTAAAACACCTGTGATATATTTTTTAAATAACACTAAAAATGCAATTGTTCAACTTCTTTTAGATTATGGTGCATCAGTTAATGAATCGGATGAAAAAGGATTAACTCCAATATTCCATGCTATTAAAAACAACAATATTAGATTATGTGAACTACTTTTAAAGAAATATCATGCAGATATTACCGTAAGAAATGATATGGATCAAACTCCATTACAATTTATTTCACATTTGAAAAAATGTAGTAGTATCGTTAAAAAAAAATTTATTTCTTTATTATGTAGTAATAACAATCAATCTAACATAAATTCAACTATCGTAGATTCAAACGTTAATACAAATTCAAACGTTAATAATACATATTCAAAGTCAAATGATATAACCGAAATAAATTTAGCAATCAAGGAAAAAAATTATAAAAGTATAAAGATGATGATAAAAAAATTAACATTAGAAAATATAAATAATATTTATAATGGAAAAACAATTATGTGTCAACTTATTGATCATGTGATTGATGATGAAGAAATATATGACATAATGTTCAAAAAAGGAGCCTATATTAATAGAAGATATATCTTTAATAATTGGTTGAATCATTTAATCGTTAGTAATGCTGGATTAATCAAATCTATTGTTCGTAATGGAATAAATGTAAAAGTCAGTAATAATGATGAAATTTTGCATTCTGAAACTCCAGTAATATTTTCAGTACTATCAAATAAAATTAATTTGGTTGAAACTCTTTTAAATCATGGAGGTTCAATTGAAGAAACCGATGAAGAAGGAAATACTCCAATATTTTATGCCATTAAAACCGGAAATACTAAGCTTACTAGATTATTTTTAACAAAATATAACCCGGATATTTCTAAAAAAAATAAAAATGATCTGACTCCATTAGAATATGCTTTAGAATTAAAACACTATGATAAAAATACTATAAAATCCATTATTAATGAATTGAAAAATTATAGTAAAAAAAAAGGTAATACTGATCCTAGTAATTATATAAGCACAAAATCAAATACCAATACCAATACCAATACCAATACAAAAATCAATATAAATACAAATATCAATACAAATACAAATATTAACACAAATATCAATACAAATACAAATACAAATACAGATACTAATACAAATATCAATACAAATACCAATACCAATACAAATACAAATATCAACACAAATATCAATACCAATACAAATATAAATACAAATATAAATTCAAATACTGGTATAAAAACTGATTCAAATACTAATGTAAGTAATAAGACAAACCCAAATACTAATCTAAAAATAAATGAAAGTTCAGTTACATCTTTAAATGATGACATTACTAATTTAATTTTACAAGTCATAAATTCAGTAAAGAGACAAAAGCAAGTTGTTTATAAGATGTTCATTAAGGAAGGAAGAATAGAAAATGTTAATAAATATTATAATGGAAAAACGATCATGAGTCATCTCATAGATGATAAAGTGGATAATGAAGAATTATTTAATTTATTATTTAGTAAAGGTGCTTATATTAATCCAATTTATTTAAATGATGTACCGAAAAAATATTTTTTAATTCAACAAAATAAAGGGTTGATGAAATCCATCATTCGTAATGGTCTTATTATCGGTACTCCTAACAATAGAAATGATGAAATTGCTTATACCCGTGTATCAACTCCTGTCATGTATTTTATCAAACATGGCAAAATATCTGTAGCAAAAGGTCTTTTAGAGAATAATGCAAATGCAAATGAAGTTGATGAAGAAGGTTTTACCCCTCTATTTCAAGCAATTAAAAGTAATCACAGTAATATATTTAGTTTATTGTTAAATAAATTCAATGCCGATGTCACACATAAAAATAAAAAAGGTCAGACACCTTTAATGTATGCCCTCCAGCGCAATCCTAAAAGTAATTATGTAATAGAGTTACAAGAGTATAATAAAAGAAGTAGTTCATCTGCAGTAACGCCATCTTCTGTGAAAGGAAATTCCTCGAAATCTGATGAAATTGTTTTAAACTCTCAGGAAACTATTAAAACACCATCAGAAATGAATAATAAAATGATAAAGAAGAAAACTGAAAATATGAAAGATATTAAAGAAGAAATTTTAATAAAGGAGAAACTTAATGATACTAATATTAATCAGGAAATTCCAAACAATAATAATCAAATAAACAATAATCCACTTCATGGTAATGAAAATAATAATAATAAAATATATACTGAAGAAATCCAAAATAACGTTAAAAAGCCTCAAGAAATCCAAAATAACAATAAGAATCCTCAAGAAATCCAAAATAATGATAAAAGTCCTCAAGAAATCCAAAATAATGATAAAAGTCCTCAAGAAATTCAAAATAACATTAAAAAACCTCAAGAAAACCAAAATAACGATAAAAATCTTCAAGAAAACCAAAATAACAATGTAAATCCACAAGAAATTCAAAGTGACAATAAACCAACGGATTATAGTAAAAATGTTGACAATAATGACAATAAAATTGAAGATACTGATCAATTTAAATATCCAGAATTACATTATGCTTGTATTAAGGAATCTATTGAGTTTATCCCATTGTTCATCGAAAGTGAAGTGTATGATATAAATTCCAAATGTTTCGATGGATCCACCCCTTTATTAGTATCAATTAAGTTTGGTAAAATAAAGAGTATCGAGGAATTGCTGAAGTATAAGCCTGATTTTACAATACCGGATAATACGGGGGAAACTCCATTATCCTATCTATTAAAGCATCCTTCCCCCACTAATAACAATATTCTTTTTATGTTAATACCCAGCCTTTCATTAAAGCAGACCTATTCACCATACAATCTGACCCCATTTTACTATTTAATAAAATATGGTAATAAAGAGGGTATTCGGAAGCTTTCACAACAACCTGAGTTTATTATTGATGAATTAAATGAAAAGGGAGATTCCGTATTATTCTATTTGGTAAAACAGGAACCTGTTAACCTTGAACTGGTTGAATTACTACTTCAACTTGGAGCAAATGTTAATTTTGAAAATCGTGAGCCTAAGGTACCATTAATATATGCTATTGAACGTCAAAATATAAAATTGGTTAGACTTTTACTTAAATATAAAGCAGATATCAACTATAAATTAAGAAATTCTCTAACTCCACTAAAATATACTGTCATAATAAATAGTATTACATTTGCAAAGGAACTTTTATCCGTTAAAAACAATAAAAAAGTAATAAAATAAAATAAAATAAAATAAATTAAAATTAAAATAAAATATTAAAAATTAAATAATAATAATAGTTTTTTTTTTTAAGAATATTACTATTATAAGATAAAAAATAACTGATGAAAGTAATGATAGGAAAAGAATTCTTAACACCAAATAATTTATATAGAAGAAAATATAAGAAGTTATTAAAGAAGTATTAAAATGTATTAAATTATCTCTACGTTAAAATTATATTATTACCTAATTTTTTATATTGAAATATAATAAAATTCATAAAATTTATAATAATATTTATAAGATATTGTTAAAAATTTTAAACTTTTAATAATTTATTTTAATTTTTTTTTTTTTTTTTTTTAATTATTTATTTAGTGAAAATATAACTTTTTTTTTTTTTAATAAATAAATAACTTTATAGAGAAAAATCAATTATTTTTTTTTCTTTAGCTATTTTAATTTTAAAATAAAATTTATATAGAATTATTAAAAAAAAAAAATTTTAATTATCAATATTATTTTTACTAAAAAACATAGTACAAATATTTAAAATATTTTTTTTTTTTTAATTTTTTTTTTTTTTTTTTTTTTTTTTTTTTTTTTTTTTTTTAGACTAGGAATAACTTTTTATTTAATAGAAAAACCTTCTTAATTTAAATTAGTATAATATATATATATATATAAAGAAGAAGAATCAATTAATAATACAAAACATGCATCTTTAAGATTTTTTTTTTTTAGACTTAGAAAATACTTTATTTAATTTATAATAATATTAATAAAATGACATGATTTTAAAGAAAAAAATAAAATACATAATATAAAATATTATATATTATATAAATATAAAAGATAAATGGCTTCTAACTTTTCCCATTTCCATTCATCGATGATAACACCACGTCCATTGTTGCGAGTAATAATTTCAGTATTAGTGTTTGTCAAATGAATCTGTATCCGATCTTTCACTGAGAGGTGAAAATTCATGCCTTTTTATTTCGACCTCGACGCTCTTAGCAACGGTAGATTCAATAGATTCAACGGAATACCATTTCATCATCATTTTATAATTACAAAATAAAAAATTTTATTTATTTATTTATTTATTTATTTATTTATTTATATATTTATTTATTTATTTATTTATTTATTTATTTATTTATTTATTTATTTATTTATTTATTTATTTATTTTATTATCTATATTTTTAATATATATAGTTAAAATTTCTATATATAACTCTGTCTTAATCATTTCGATGCTTGATGCTCTTGATAATGGTAAATAATATAATATAATATAATATAATATAATATAATATAATATAATATAATAAAAAAAAAAAGAAAAAAATTCACTTTCACAGTTAACATTATCAATAAATTGTGTAAGCCCCACAAAATATGATTTTGGGAAAGAAGACTCTCTCGAAGGTGATTTTAAAAGATAATACTATTAAATCGATTTCTTTCCCTCAAGTCGAATTTTCTTTAATATCTTTTTAAAAATTATTTTTAATAATAATAATAATAATAATACATAATAATTATATTAATAATACATACATAATTATAATAACAAAAAAGTAACACAAAATTTTTAAAAATCATTTATAAAAAAAAAAATATTCCAAAAAAGAAAAAAAAAATTTTTTTTTATTCCGTTTATAATAAAAACGTTTTTTTTTTATTATGTTAATATTTTAATTTTTTAAATGTTTCTTTTTTTTTTTTTTAACTAATTTTTTTTTTTTTTTTTTTTTTTTTTTTTTTTTGATATATTTTATTATATTATATTATTTTTTTTTTTTTTTAGTTTTTGTTTTTCCGTTCCTTGTTTTTATATAAAAAAAATATTTATCATTAAAATATAACTACTACTATATAAAACTAAAGATAATATATAAATTTTAATATAATATATATAAAACTTAAAATATCTTTCTTTTTTTTTTTTTTTCTTTAGAAAAAAAAAAAAATTATAAAACATAAAAATAATAGGTTTAAAGGAAATTTAATCATTTTATATCTTTATATATATAATATAATATTAAAAAACATAAATAAGTTTATGTTTTATATTTAGAAAAAAAAAAAGTAATAAAAAAAATATTATTTCATAACTCAATTAGTAAAGAAGATATGATATAATATAGTTAATATTACACAAGTTAATACCGTTAAAATATTGTAGATTAATATCTTTTTATTGGCAGAGTGTAATGATTCTAATTTAAAAAAAAATAAAATAAAAATAAAAATAAAAAATAAAAATTTTAGTTATAATTATTAAAATTATTACTAGTAAAATAATAATAATAATAATAATAATAATAATAATAATAATAATAATAATAATAATAATAATATTATTATTATTATTATTATTATTATTATTAATTTATATAATGTAAAAAATATTTTAATTATTTTACCTTGTAAATCTTTAATTTTATCTTCAGAATTTTTAAATTTCAACTTATAAGATGATATAATTAAATCTTTTTCTTGACATGGAGTACACTTTGAATTAATATAAGTACTTACATTAACGGTATCAATTTCAGTTGTATTTGTTGCTTCATTTATACAACGACGATGATAACTGTGACCACTGTTACTTTTAATAGAATGATTACTATTATTGTTGTTGTATAATTCCTTTCCTTCATTCATACTATTTTTAGATTTTATGGATGAGATAGATGGTGCATTATTCTTATAGTTATATTTTTTAAGACTTGAACTAAAATGATTTAATTCAACATTATTGTTATTATAGGCTTGTTCAGGAGTAATATGTAAATCTAAAGCTACTAATAAATTAGTAGTATCATATAAAGGATAGTTATTTAAAAGTATTTCTGAATCTAAAATTTCAGAAGCAGTAGGTCTTTCCATTGGATCAGGATTTAATAAACTTTTAATTAATAAAAATTCTCTTGGCCAAGTTTTAATAAATTCTTCTGAAAATTTACCTTGTCGAATATCCATCAATGTTTTAACTCTTTCCATTCCAGTTGAAAATGGACATAATAGTTCATATAATAAAATACCTAAAGAATAAATATCGGTTTTATTATCATAGCAACGATGTTCTAATAATTGTTCAGGTGAGGCATATAAATAAGTTCCAGCTCCCATTAATTCATCATCTTCCTCTTCACTGGGATCTGTAACAATTTTTTTAGCTAAACCAAAATCACCAATTAAAATATGATGATCTTCTTGAAGGAAGACTTTTATTATTTGTATATATATGTATATATATAAATATAGATATAAATAATAATAAAATATTTAAATATTTAAATAAATATTTTTTTTTTTTGTTTATAATTAATAAATTTGTTTATAATAATATAAAATTATTTATAAATATTTATAAATATTTATATAAATTTATATAAATTTAATTTTTATTATAATTCAATTATATTTAATTATTTATATATAAATAATTAAAAAAAAAAAAAACTTTTTTTTTTTTTATTCAATACTTACTATTAGCTGGTTTAATATCACAATGAATAAAGCCATTCCAGTGAATATGAGCTAAACCTTGAACAATTTGTTTGAAAATTTTAATAACAATTTTACGATCAACTACTGGATTAGAAGAGGTATTTCTTTCTGCTAACCATTCCTGTAAAGTTTGACCAGATACAAATTCCATTTGAATCAGTAATACAGTACAAAGTTTTTTAGTTTTCCTTGTTTTATTATCATTAATATTATTCATTCTCATCATATTACGAATATCAGAATTTATTTTCTTTTGATGATATTTTTCACTATAATCTAAATGATTGTAATTATGATGATGATGACTATGTTGATCATTATGATTTGATTTATACGTTTTATTAGAATGGGTAAAAGTTACTTTTTGATTAGATGGTTGATGACGAAGTTTCGGTTTAATATCTAATATTGAAGATTTATTATTTAAATCTTGAGAATTTTGATAAGAATCTTGATAATAATTAGGCTTAGTTAAATTGAATGTTGGAGGATTAGTGAATGTTCCAAAATCATCCTTTTTACCAGATTCTAAAAGTGAAGTACTTGAATTTTCAGATTTTGGTATTTCTGTATCTTTTATACTGAATGATAATGCACTTTTAGCTTTATTATTCTTTTTCTTATCATTATCAATACAAGTATTTTTACTATTCTCACTAAGACTACTAGAAAGAATGGATTCTTTTTTAGGAAGAACAATTTTTTTCTTTGATACATCAAGAAAGTTATTATTGTCTTTAGGTGTACCTAATGATGAAGGGGTCATTCTATTGTAATAATTTGATATAATTGAAGAGGTATTATCACTAAAATAGGAACTACTATTATTAATTTCTTCAATTACTGAAAGTGAAGGGGAATTATATTGACGATATCTTTGATTAGAATTTGTCAAAGAATATTTTGATTGTATATTATCTTTTTCTAAATAATCATTGAAATGGGGTAATGTAATATTATTTAAAGTTGGAGAAAGTAATTTTTTATCATCTTGATTTATATAATTCATTTTTCTTTTCTTTAATGTATGAATAAATAAACCTATAATTTAACAATTTTAAAGAATTAAACAAAAATAAAAATATATTAATATTTATTTTTTTATTTTTATTTTTATTTTTTTTTTTTTTTTTATTACGTATTTACTAATTATAATAACAATTAATAGCAATTTTAATAATAATAATAATATTAATTTTAATAAATATATATAATAAAATAAAGATATTTACTGTCATTCTTCTTTTTTGAAGATTTCTTAACTTTTTTAGATTTTGATATATCAAGATTATTATTTGATTCAGATACTAATGATGAATCAGAAATTAAGGAAGAAACAGAATTTTGATCATCCATTAAATCAGAAAATGATTTATTTTCATTACTATTTTCAAATGAAATAATAAATGAATCCTCATTGTCTTTTACTATATCAAATGATTTATCTAAATAGTAATTTTATCAATATCATAAAAAGAATAAATTAATACAATAATAAATATTATAATAATAAATATTACAATAATAAAGATAATAATAATAAAATATAAATATAAATATAAATATAAATATTAATATATATTAAAATAAACGATAAAAATAAATAATAAATAATATGTATATATAAATTAATATAATAATAAAAAGTATTTTTTTATTATCTTTATCTTTTAAATAAATAAAATATAATTGTTTAATTTACATATATTATTTTTTATTATTATTATCATTATCATTATCATTATTATTATTATTATTATTATTATTATTATTATTATTATTATTATTATTATTATTATTATTATTATTATTATTATTATTATTATTATTATTATTTACCATTT
Source organism: Neocallimastix lanati (nom. inval.) (assembly GCA_016946835.1). NCBI lineage: Eukaryota > Fungi > Neocallimastigomycota > Neocallimastigomycetes > Neocallimastigales > Neocallimastigaceae > Neocallimastix > Neocallimastix lanati (nom. inval.). Next base: position 1,194,231 of record JACVTC010000031.1, on the reverse strand, counting down.
AACTTTAATTCGGGTTGGGTTAATTCTTGACTTAGTTTTGATGAATTTTTATTTTTATCCAGGGCTTCATATTTCTCTTGAATATTCTTTATTTCCTCTGTATTAGTATTATCATCAATATCTATATAAATATCATTACTATTACTATTTCCTTCAAAAATAATTTCAACATCATTAATTTCATTATCACTATCTGAAAATTGGCTAGTTTCATCAAGTGTAAAATCTGATGGAATATCAATACATTTTTGATGATCATTACTTTTTTCACTTTTAAAATGATATGAATCAAATTTTAAATATTCTCTTTTTCTATCAATTTTATTATTATTATTATTTTTATTATTATTATTTATCTTTTCTTGATTTGAAGAAATCATTATTTGACTTAACTCATTTTCCTCTTCTTCACTTTCACTACTTTCACTTTCACTAATACTTTCATTATCACTTGTACTTTCACTTTCACTTAAACAATTATCACTATTACCATTAATATTAACAATGAAATGATTAATTGAATTATTTTTATTTTCATTATCATTATCACCATCATTGTCACTATCATTATCACTATCACTTTCACTATTGCTATCATCACTATCACTATCACTACTATTATTACTACTCTCATTATTAATAGTTGAATTTATTTCATCGAAATGATCATTGGAAGAATCAGAATCACTAATAGATTCATCATCAGATCCACTTTCCGTGAGTTCTAATGCTTCAATCCAAGCACCATGATATCTAACAATATTTTGATGATTGGAAATTCTAGCAAAAGTTTTAACCTCCTGAATAATACGAATATCTTTAGAAGATAAAGTATTAATTGGAAATTTAGAAGTGGCATCACTTAAACTTGTAGATGCTGACATATATCTTCTATGACACGCTCTACGTAATGGTGTACCATTAGTATTAATATTAATATTATTATTAGTATTATTAATATTAGTATTATTAGTATTAGTATTATTAGTATTAGTATAATTAGTATTATTAATATTATTATTAGTTTGAGTTGTTTGTAACGACGTATTTACATCTAAATTTTTACTACTAATATTTGTATTATTATTATTATTATTATTATTATTATTAAGATTATTTTGTTTATATTTATTGTTTGAGGAATTTAATGTATCCTGAATAGATAATGGCATATCTTTTGATAAGCAAGTTTGTGAAATTGGGCCATTAAAAAAATCAGAATTCATAACACATTCCATTGTATTTTTAGGATCACATTGAAGTTTAATTTTTTTAATAGCGTAAAATTGACCATCAAGTTTATTTCTAACTTGATACACCGAACCAAAACCACCTTTTCCTAATTTAGTTATTTCTTCAAATTCATTTAAATATCTAGAATAAGTCGTCCTACCAGTATAACTATTTTTTATGGATTGAATTTGTTTCAATGGGGAAGTATAAAATGAAAAATTTTGAATTGAAGAAGGAATATAGGTTGGAATGACTTCAATCTTTTCTTTTTTGATTGGAATAGATGAGGTCGTGGTCGGTTTGAAATTTTTTATTAAAGAATTATTTTTAGTAGAAAAAGGTAAAAATGAATCATCTTCATTTTCATCTTCATCATCTTTTTCTTCATCTCTAAATTTCATCATTTCCTCATTTAAATTGGAATAACCTGTTTTTATTTCTTTTTCTTTATTTGTCATAAATTCTTTATTATTATTACTGGTTTTCACAATTTGCTCATTTTCAAATTTATGCTTACAATAATTTAATTTATCAATTTCATGGATACTATTACTATTATTCATTAAAAATGAAGGAATAATAGTTCCACCCTCTTTTTCTTTCTCATTAGAATCAACAAAAGAATCATTTTCTATATTTTTTGATTTATATGTTAATTTTTCATTTATATTAGTTTGATTTTCATTTTCATTGTTCTTCTTATCAGAAATTTCACTCAATTCTGAAATGGAATAAATGGATGATTTATTAAATGGCATAGAAGACATTGATTCACCTCTTCTCATTTCCAAGCTTTGTTTTTCTTTATAGTTTGCATAATTATCACCATCAAAAAATTTAGTTTTTATTGGTTCACTAGATTTTAATTGAGATATAACAAAACTTGTCGAAAAAACAATCAAATACGTTTTTCTATCTTCAACAAGAAAATCTCTTGAAAAAGAACTAATTAATAAATTTGCTGGAAATGTTTTACCATCTTTCTTAAGTCCATATACAAAATGAGTAGTATCTAATATAGAAGAAGGTTTATTCTTTAATTGTTGCAATATGTTATTTCTATAACTATTTGTTAATAAAATATCAAAAGTCTTTTTTTCAACCTAAGATAAAAAATAATTATATATAGTTAAATATAAACGTATAAAATTTTAATTGTATTAATATTCTACACTATTTTATTTAAAAAAAAAAAAAAAAAAAAATTACCAATTCGTTATCTGTCCATCCAAAAAGTCTGGAAGCTTTTGAATTGATTTTTAAAATTGTACCATTTTTATCACATATAGCTATAGCTTCGGGTATAGAATTTAAAGTATTTGAAACTAATTTATTAACTATTGAATTTGGTGCTTTAAAATTATTAATGGTATTGTCATTTTTAATATTTGATAATAACATTAATTTTTTTTTTTTTTTTATTTAAAAAATTTATATTTATATTAAAATATTTTTATTATATTTATATTTTTTTTCTTTTTTTCTTTTTTTCTTTTTTTTTTATTTTTTTTAACAAAAAAAATAATAATATATAAATTGTTTTTTATATAATTAAAAAAAAAATATAATTATAATACTATTATATTGAATATATATATATAGTAATAATAAAAATAAATAAATATAAATTTTAAAAAAAAAAAATTTTTTTTAATATATTTTTTAATTTTTTTTTGGTATGAATATTCGGGTTAAAATATATATATTAACTTCTATCAAAATGTATTACTTTTTTCTTATAACCGTTCTGATTATAATTAAATTATACTTTTATTATATTTTTTGAAGGTCTTTTTATTTATTATTTTTAATATTTAATTTTATTTATAAATACTAATTTTAAATTTTATTTATGATTATTTTTAATTTTAGAATTATATTAAATACATAATAAATAATAAATGGTATATTTATTTCTATTAACAATTTTAATATTATTTACTGTGAATATTTTATTTTTTTTTTTTTTTGGATAGTCAAATGAATTTTTTATTTTATTTTAATGTTGTTTTTCGTTTTTTTTTAGTTTTGCTTTTTTAATTGTTTATTATTTATATTTGTTTTATATTTTTTTATGATTATTATTATATTTATACATATATTTTATTATTATTTTTGTTATTATTTTGTTTGAATAATTTTATCTTTTTAAAATTTTCTTTAGTATTTTATATTACTTTTATAAATTATTTAATGTGTTCAATATGCAATTATCAAGCAAAAAAAAATTAATTTCTTTAAAAAATTGCATACATTATACAAAAAATTATTGCTAAATGTAATTTTTATTTACTTTAAATAATTGAAATATAAAAATTTATATTTTTCAATTATTAATTTAACTATGGTATAAACACTCTTTCTTTTTTTATTTTGTTCTTTTTTTTTTTTATTTTATTTTAATTTGATAATTGTTGTACAGTTTGAGAAAAATATATATTTATAATATTACTACGTTTTATTATCATTACTTATTATTTAATCAATTAATCATTGTTTTAATAAAAAGTAAGTGAAAGTATTAATTATATACAAATTTCTAATTAATATTAGTGTAAAAAAAAAATAATAAAGAATAATTTATATATAAAAGAGAATAAATGGAAAAAATAGAGAAAAAAGATAATTAAATTTGATATAATATAGATACAAAATAATGTATATATTATAGAGTCGTAAAGGTTTAATTTTCTTTTTTATTTATTAATTCTATAATTTTACTAGTTAAACTGTTATATATAAATAACATTATTATACTAATATTTGATATTCTTTTTTATTTAATAAAAATCTTCTTTCTATCTTTTTTAACAAAATATTTTTATTATTATTTGGTATAAAAAAAGAGAGAGAAAGTTATTGGGATTTTATTATAAGTTATTATTTATGAAAGAAAAGAAAAAAAGAAAAAAGAAAAAAAAAAAGAAAGAAGAAATAATAATAATAAAAAAAAAAAAAAAAAAAAGTACAAAAAAAGTTTATTATAAAGAAAAATAATAAAAATAATATAAACTTAATAAATAAAATATAATGAAAAGAATAAATAAATAATATTATATTAATATTAATTTTAAATATTAATATTTAAAAAATAGTCTCATTTAATATTAAATGATATTAATATTTTAATATTAAATAATTATATTGTATTATTAATTAATAATTTTTTTAATATAATTATTAATTATATTTTAAATAAAATTTAAAAGATGGAAATTTAATAATTATAATTACAATAAAATCATAATATAATTATTAAGTTATAAAAAAGCAATGTAAAAAAAAAAAAAAAAAAAAAAAGAAAAGAAAAAAGAAAATAAAATATTTGTTAATACTTAAATCAAACAATGATAATTAAAAATAAATTTATATTATTAAATTCATACATGCATTTGTTTTTTTTTTTTAAAAAAAAAAAAAAAAGTTGAAGTATTTGTCAATAATAATATAATAAAAAGATATTACATATTAAATAAAGAAATTTAAATAGTATTAATAAATTGAAATATATATAAAATGTCTATATGATAGATTAACTAATTATATTGAATAAAATAAATACATATATAGATTAATATTTAAAGTATATATTTAAAAAAAAAAAATAATTATTAATATTAAAATAAATAAAAAAATAAAAAAGAAAGAAAAATAAATAAAATTAAAATTAGCCTAAATTTTTTAATTAAAAACTTCAAGTCAAATTAATATTTTTAAAATTTTGAACATTTTGAAAAAAAAAAAAAAAAAAATATTAAACTTTAATTTTTTACTGAAGTTCTATTAATTAAAACCAATAAAAAGAGTAAAAGAAATTTTTTTATTTTTTAATTTTATATCTATATATATATATATATTTTTACTATTTATTTCTAAAATTAAATCAGCAATAAAAATATAAAGGGATAATTAGTTATTGCTATATGCTTATAGTTATAAATCCTTTTATAAATATTTTACTAATGTAATGTTTTTTTTATAATAAATGTGTAAATGTTTTTAACATTAATTAAAAAATACAATAGCTTAATAACAAATTATATGGATATATAAAAAAAAGAGAGAAATAAATTATTCAATAATAGATATCTTAAATTCATCTAAATTTTAAAAAAAAAAAAAAATTATTAAATATACTAGATACCATAGTGAACAAAATATATAACTTTTATAGTATTAAATTTTTTCTTTTTTTTCTTTAAATTTATATAAAGTTCATATCTTAAATTATTATAATTCTATTAATAATAAATAAATATAATTAAATATTGTACATGTTAATACTTTATAGATATATATTTATATATTATATTTTCTCATATATAATTTTAAATCATTTCTAAAATGTTTCATGAGTATTCATTATATAGAGATAACTTTTTGATTTCCTATTAAGGAAATATATAATTAGTAGTTTAAACTAATTGATTTTTCAATACAATTAAAAAATAGAGCTTTTATTCCTTACTCTAAAATAATTAATTATGATAAAATTTAAATATATAAATAAATAATTTTTTTTAATAATAATTAAAAAAAAAAAAAAAAAAAAAAAAAAAAAAAAGGAAATCTGTATGGTTATCTTTTTTTAAAAAAAGAAAAAAAAAATTAATGAGAATTAATAATGTATTAACTAATATATATTATAATGATATTAATATCTTTTTATTAGAATAATGATATCAAGTGGTGTATAATCAATGATATTCATTTTTTATTATATTTTAAAATAAAAATTAAAAAATATAAAGGTATCAAAAAAGCGGTTGCAAAAACAAAAAAATTAAAAATTTAATTTAATAAAAATTAATTTTTTTTTTTTTTTTTATAATTATTAAATATATTAAAAAAAAGAACGGTGTGACAATTTAATTAAAATATTATTTGATTATATTTAATAATATATAAAGTTTAATGATAAAATATAGATATACGGCTTAATTAATATTATATAGAATTTAAAATATAATTAATAGAAATTAAAATTTTGAAAATTTATATAATTAAATATAAATAAATGAAAATGTTTATTACCTTTTTTCATAATTATAATTATATATATATTTGTAATAATAAAATAGATATGTATGTGATGATATAATATTCAATAATGAAAAGAATTAATAAATCTCAATTTATGATATGAATTATATCATTATATTAATATCTGATAGTAAATGAAAGATTTAGAGTAGAATTATTTGATTATTTGAGTATATACAGAGAGGTGTTAATATCTTATTAATTCATATTTATAGAGTATAATAATAATAATAATAAAAATAAATATATATTATGTCTAAATATTTATATATATTATTTATTATTTATAAAAATGGTAAAAATAAAATTTATATTTATAAAAAATTTTTATTAATATATATGTATATATTTATAATTTCTAATTATGCAATGTCTATAATAATTGTTTTTTTTTTTTTTTTTTTTTTTTTTTTAATCCATTAATTCAAAAAATATTAATTAGTTGATAAATATAATTTGTTTTTAGTTAAAATCAAAAAAGTAAACTAAAAAACCATATATATATGATGTAATTCTTATCCTATCTTCATATACTTTTTAATCATAGAAGTATTAAAAGGTGTGAAAACTATTTGATAAAAAATTAATCATAAATTAAACATCTATTATTTAATAATTATAATGATTACTTGTTCATCATTATTTAATACTTTATTATAATAATTATTTGAAAAGAATAATATCTTTGACCTTTAAAGTTTAAAAAGTTTTAACATTCCTTTAATTAAAAAAAAATTAATATAATTAAAATTTAAACCACATGATATTTAAATTAAATATTTCTTTATAAGGTTAATATTTAATTAAAAAAATTTAATTAAAAAAAAAATTTAATAAAAAAAAAATACGTTATTACTATAAAAAAGCTATTCAAAATACTACAACTAACCTATAATTATTTCAATAGTAATCAAATTCTTATAATATATATATTAATTATTAATTTATTAAATTTTTTTCTGGATTACATATCAATAATAAAAAAAAAATAATAATAATAATAATAATAATAATATTAATAATATGATAGTTAATATATACATTAAATAATTTTTTATACAAAAAGATAATAATAATAATAAATTTTGGTTATTTATTGAAAAGGTCAAAAATAATATTATATATAATTTTACAATAATAATACTGATAAAATGATAAAATTCCTAGATAATTTTTCAATGTGTTAAAATTAACATAGATACATAGATACATAGACATTGATAAATAGATATTATTAAATTATATAAATTTGAATAATTCTTTGAATTAAAATATATACACATATAGGTACTATAATAACAAAAGAATTATATTTTAAAATGTTTACATTATAAAAAAAAATAATAATTGTATGCATAAAATATCTTATACAAAAAAAAAAATACGCTTTTAATGAACTGAGTATTAAATAACAAATATATGTCTATATTTAAATATTAAAAATATATTAAAGTATATATATAAAAATTAAGGAAAAGCATAATTATATATGAATTGCAACATATTATAAGTTAATTTTAAATAACAAAATTCATTTAATTTAAAATGAAAGAAATGAAAAAAAAAAGTTTATATAATATAAATATTATTAACATTGAAATTTACTATTAATTTTTTTTTTTTTTAAATTTATTAAAAAAAATAATAATAATAATAATAAATATATCTATGAATAATATAGTACTAAAATTATAATTATATATATATTCCATTATAAATAAATGAATCTTTAAATGAATTTATTGAAGGTATTAATTATGCTAATAAAAAATAATAAATTATAATTATTATTATAATTAACGTAATTACCATTATAAAATATTATGATATATTGTATTATTAGGTAAAATTAAATTGAAAAAAAAAGTTTTATAATTAGAATTTATTAATTTTAATATTATTAATTAAAAAATTCAATCAGTTAAGCAGAAGAAAATATTATCTAAAGGATTATAAAAATTTTATTTTCAATTTTGACCAACTATAACATATTAAAAATATATATATTCATGTAATTCTTTTTTTCTTAAAAAAAAAAAAAACGGAAAAAATAATAATAATAATAATAATAATAATAATAATAATAATGATAATAATAATAAATTAAAGCATACAATTAAAAATATAAAATATATAATAAATATTATTTTATAATAAATTAATAATATTAATTAATTAAGAATAATCTCCAACTAAAAAACATTATCCCATTAATACCAATCAAATTATAAAAACATATAATTAAATAAAAGAAGAAATAAAATAATATATATAATAAAAAAATTATAATAATAATAATAAAAAAAAAAAAGAATTGTGTGTATATATTTTTATATTATCATCTTCATTATAAAAGCATTCAGTAACCTATAAAATAACAAATAATTATATATTATGATAAATGTTATGGTTGATAACATGATACATCAATATTTAAATATTATTCAATAATTATTATAAGAACAATATTATATTTTATAATTATGAAATATAGTATTTACATTAATATTAATTTTTACACTTTTGTTTAATAATAATATTGTTTTATTTTAATTAAAATAAACCTTTAAAAATAATAATAATAATAACGGAATTAATATAAATAGATTTATTATTCAAAAAAATAATAAAAATAAAAAATGTTACATATATTATTATTATTATTATTTATTATTATATTATATAAGATATTATATGTTAGTCTAAGATAAACTTTAACCAAGGTAACTTATAAGATTTTTTATATTTTAGTATGTATAATATTTAATAAGTAAAAAGAAAAAAATAAAAAAAAAAATTCAAAAAAATTTGATTGTTATTGAAAGAAAAGTTATAGAAGTATCTAATATATATAATATTAAAAAACAGTAAAAAAAAATAAAAAAAAAAATAATTAATTCAATACCAAATAATGTTTATATATATATGTATAACAGATGAATTTGAACAATTAGTGGAAAATAATTTATTATTATATATATAATGAATTGTATTTATATATATAATAATTAAAGAAAAGTAGTTATATTTTTTTTTATTACCATTATTAATAGAAATTGCATAAATAAAACAATAATAATATAACAAATAATATAATAATAAAATAAATAATATAATATTTATTTATTTATTTATTTATTTATTTATTTATTTATTTATTTATTTATTTATTTATTTATTTATTATTTATTTATTTATTTATTTATTTATTTATTTATAAATGAAAAGAAAAAGATAATATAAAAGTATTAAACTATTATTAATATTAAAAATAACAATAGCCTTTTTCATTTATATATTTTATTGATTATATATTAATATTTTCAAATTAATTAATAAAGAATATAATAATAAAAATAAGTATAATATTCGTTACATTGAAAATATTTAAATTTGTTTATAAAATATAAATAAATGTTTTTAATTTTAAATAGTGGAGAATAAAAAATGAATTATTTTATTTATAATAATAATTATAATGATACTAATTTTGTATATAAATATATAAATATTTATTTGAAAACACAATTTAAAGATTATTACAAAATAATTTTTTTTTTTAAAGTTATAGTACTATTGATGATAATTAATATCTGGGAATAATATATAAATAATTTAATTATTATTTTTCTGTATTATATATATTTATTAAGACAAACAAAATATTCTCTTAATAAGTTTCATTTTAGGAAAAAATAAATATATATAAATTAAATAAAAATAAAAAATATATATATAATATATATATATTATTATTATTTTCTATATAATAATAGTCTAATAAATATAATACAAAATATATTTATATGTATTGTATTTTTTTTTATTCTATTTTTTTTATCTATTTGTATATTATTAAATAATAAAAAGTATATCTATATATATAGTTTGTTTTTTGTTTGTTTGTTTTATTTTGTTTTGTTTTTCTCTATGGATCATATTTTGGTTTCCATACCCAACTTTCACCAAATATACATTTACCATTAGCGTGAGCTTTTCTAAACCACATTGCTGATAATTTTCTTGTTTTCTTTACTCCAATACCATGTTTATAGCATTGAGCTAAGGCTAATTGAGCATCCGCATCACCCATATAGGCTGCTAAATTAAAACAATATACGGCCTTCGTGGTAGACTTTTGAACGCCATGACCATGTAAAAATGATTGACCAATTTCATAGATAGGTAGAGAAACAATACATCGAGCAATCCAAGTTTCAAATTCTTCATCTGTTAATTTATTTAATACATCAGTAATATTGGTTTTCATTAACATTTTATCAGCCACCATTTCATTTGATCTATCTTTTTTTTTTTTTTATTTATTTTGATATTTATTTTTTTTATTTATTTTATATTTGATTATTTTTTTTTAATGTATATTTGTTTGTTTGTGTGTTTAATGTTTTTTTTTTTTTTTGTTTTTATATATATATATGTTTGTTTGTATGTATATATATATATATATATATATTATATTTATCCAATGTTTAAATTTATTACATTGATATTATATTTATAAATATAGATAATAATTATTAATATAAAGAAAAGGAATATATATGTTATAATATTATAGGGTTTTTTTTTTTTTTTTTTTATATACCTTTAATATCATTCAGTTGAGATTTATGTACAACTAAAAGATTTTGTTGATCCTCCTCAAGTTTACCTTTTCCACTACTTGGTGATTCTTCTTCTATACTTACTTCTTTATTCCCCAAAATATCTTTTGTATTTATACTAGTGGTCGCTACCTCCTTTTTTTGTTCATTCTCATTTACTCCTTCCCCATCTGTTGAGGCGATACGATTATTTGTATTATTATTATTATTATTATTATTTGCTGTAGGAATGGATTGAATACTTGCTTCTGCAGATTTCAGTAGATATTGAAACCCTAGATCTGGACTACAACCACTAATACCATGACCATATTTTAAATACATACCATGAATATACAATCCAATGGCATTACTATCTGCAGAAGATAGTGTGAAATAATAATCTGCTATATCGTATTGTTTATGATTATGATAGTATATACCAAGGGAGAGAGGATCACGTGAGGCTAATTCTTCGCTTGAAGGAATATCTGGAATTTCGATATTAGGAATAGGAATACTATTAGAAGGAATATTACTAACAAATACTTCATTTTTTGTATTAACTTTTTTTTTCGCAAATTTAAAATATGATCGATAAGTTTTACTGAGACCAGCATCACCAGTATTAGGATTTAATAATTTTTTTTTCCTTAGAGTACCTGCTTTTCTAATATCTTCTTGACTGTCTTGATTACCGTGAACTAAATTAGCCAATGAGGACAGTGAACTACTGAGAAGGCCTGCATTTTGAGTGGTAATTGTTTCAATATGTTCAAAAAATTCCTGAATATTAATATTATTTTGATAACGGTTATTAATAGTTGCACACAATTCGGGTGAAGGAATCGCCATTGGTTTAAATTTTTGAAAAGTTCCTCTGAAAGATCGATAGTATTTATTTAAATCTTCATTAATGTTCCTTTTAAATATTTCCTTTTCTAAGTTACTTTCAGTATTTATATTTTCTTCATAATAAATGTATATATAATAATAGCAATAATAATGATAACAATAAAAGTTATATTCATATTTATAAATAATAAATAATTTATAGTTAAAAGGTATATATATTATAATAAGAAAGAAAAATAACAATAATAAAAATTAAAATAATTCATTGTTAGTACTAATATAAACCTTTTATTATTATTATTATTTATTATTATTATTATTATTATTATTATTATTATTTACTATTATTATTATTATTATTATTATTATTATTATTATTATTATTATTATTATATTTATTCTGAATAGATAAAAATAAAACTAAAATAAAATAAAAATAAAAATAGTAAAAAATAATAATATTATCATTATTTAAACGCAATAAAATATATATATATATAAAACTAATAATACCTTGTTCAGTAACACCAACCTGATTGATATTATCTTTACTTAATAATTTTACTTTATCATATAAAGTTGATAGTGTTCTGTTTAATTCTACTGGATCCTCACCATCAGATAGATTTTTACTAAAGAGATACTGAAAACTTCCCTTTATTTCTTTATTTTCTGCAATATTTTCATCTGCACTCTCATTTTCCTCCTTATTATCTTCACTCTCACCTTCCTCATTATTTTTAGCTTCATCTACAACTATAGAAGGTAATTTTTCATTATTTTCATCATCATTTTCATTGTTATTTTCATTGTGATTTTCAATGTGATTTTCGTTATTTACCATATTTTCAACAACTATTGTAGGCATATCAGTATTAGTATTAGTATTAGTATTATCATTATTTTCAGTATCTTCAACACCTACTGTTGGTAAATTAGTATTATTATTATCACTATTATTATTATTACTATCATTATTTTCATTATTCACACCATTTTCAACTACTACTGTAGACATGTTATTATTATAATTATTATTATTATTATTATTATTATTATTATTATTTTCAACTGAGATAGAAGATATATAATTATTAATATTTTCCCTATTTAATATTAAATTTGAATTATTATTTGGTTTATTTAATGCTTCATGAGATAAAGCATCTTCAAATACTGTATTATTACTTCCCAACGGATTATCCGACATTTTTGAATAAATAAATATTAATATTAAAAATTATATATATAATATATATTAACAAAAAAAAAAAAAAAAAAAAAAAAAAAAAAAAAAAAAAGATAGTTTTATTATATTTTTATTATTATTTAATATTGTTTTATTATTATTACTATTTTAATTTATTTTATATATATATATTTATAAATATATATATATTTTATTAATATTAATATAATTATTATTATTAAATTTAATTATCTACTTTTTTAATTTTTTAATTTCTATTCTTCAAATTTTTAAAAATTTTAAATTATATTTAAATATGAATATTAAAAAATCTTTTATAAATTGATTTATAAATATATATTTTTGATTAAAGATTTCATTTCATTTAATATATAATTAATATTTTCTATAAATTAAACTTGGTTTTTTTTTTTTTTTTCACCTTATTTAAAATAATAAAATATATATTATTAATTAATAAAATAATAAAAATAATAAAAGCAAACAGTATTTTAAATAATTATTTTTATTTTTGTATTTATATACTATCATATTTAAATACTAATGAATATTTATGAATACTTCTATTATTCATTTACTTAAAAACTAAAATAAAATAGATTTCATGAATAATAAAATCATTTTTATTACATAGCTTTTCATAGAAAAAAAAAAAAAAAAAAAAAAAAAAAAAAAAATACTATTTTTATATATTCGTATAAATAATAATTTTTCTAAATTTAAATTTAAATGCATAAAGAAATTTTTTTATTATCTTTATTCATTTATAAAAAGAAAAATTTTTTACTACCCTTGAAGATAAATACTTCATAAAAAAATAAAATATATATATTTTTTAAAAATCATGCTGTTACTTTATTACTACCAATTTATTATTTCAATTTTTACTCTTAATTTTTTTTTCTGTGTAAGCTCTAAAATACACAATAATTAATCTGTATATTAAATATTAGGATAAAAAAAAAAAAGCTTTAAAAAGACACTAAACTATTCAATAAAACAGTTCATTATAATATATAAATAAAATCCATATATAATTATTATATATTATTTAAACATGTAATAATTTAAATATTCATATATTTTTAATCTTAAAATTTTTTACTATAATCCATAATTATTATTAGTATTTATTTATTTATTTATTTATTTATTTATTTATTTATTTATTTATTTATTTATTTATTTATTTATTTATTTATTTATTTATTTATTTATTTATTTATTTATTTATTTATTTATTTATTTATTTAATGATTAATTATTTTTAATAATATTATTTATTAAAACTTTAGGTCTATTTTAAAAAAACTGGATGAAAATAATATATATATATTATTAATAAATAGTCAGGATAGCAATAATACCTTTAAATAACCATTATCATTATTAATAAAACTATATTATGTAATTAATAAAAAAAAAAAAAAACTTTTTTTCTATTTTATTTTATTTTATTAATTAATATAATATATATTACAAATAAAGTTAATAAAAATTAGAATAATAATAAGATATTGTAATAAAAAAATATATACCATATATACATTAATAAATATATAAATATAAAAGTATTTAAAGTTAATAATTTTATGTTTTTAATTTATTTAACAAATTTACTAAGAGTTTATGGTTAGAATTTATCTATATTTTCAAGTTACTTTAAATATAATAAAATAAAATGTATTAAATATATAATATTATTATAATATTATAATATTATTATAAAGTATATGATTTTATTAGAACGTTTTTATTTATTAATTTTTATTTCATTTATCTAACCTATGTTATAAAAATATATATATATTGAATTTATTAATTTAAAAAATATAAATAATAACCATTAATTATTTTTTTTTTATTAATAATATAAAAAGCAATAAAATTATTATTCATTATTTTTTTTTTTTGCAAGTTTTTTTAATCATATATTTACAATAACGACAACTTTAATAATAGCCTTAGATTATTTGAAAATATTTAATAATATAATATAAATAATAATAAAAATAATTTATTTATAATAATAAAAATAAATATAAAATTATTATGAAACTTATTGTAAAAAAAGTAAAAATTACGTTAATAAATATAGATGGTTAATATATTTAATTATTTAAATAAATAAGCTATTATTATAAAAAAGAAGAAAAGATATAAAAAGAAAAAAAAAAAAAAAAAAAAAAGCACCGAACTTTAATATAAAAATAATAATATTAAAATATAACTATATATATTTATTTATTTGTATATATAATAATAAATTATAAATATATATATAATTATTTACATGTTAACATACATTTAATTTTTATTATAAGCTTTTATGTAATTAATAATAAATATAAAAATATTTTTGAAGTTTAACTTTTTTTTTTTATTATGATTCTTTCTAGTTACTTAAAATATTTAATAATTAATAATAGATTATTTTTATAATTTAAAAAAAAAAAAAAAAAAAAAAAAAAAAAAAAAAAATTAAAAAATAAAAAATAAAAAATAAAAATATATATATTTATATATATATATATAATTAAATTTAAAGTTTTTTCATTTTTAATTTTTTAATTTATTTTATTAATCTGTATAAATATATTAAATAACAATAATAATAATAATTAAAAAAAGAAAAATAAAAAGGAATATTATAAAATTGCTTCCCAACTAAACCTTATTTATTATATTATAGAAAAAAGTAATATATATATATAATTTTTTTAATCATATACTTTATATAATTTTAACCAAAAAAAAAAAAAAAATAAAGAATAAAAACGTAATAGTATCTAACTATTATTTTTTATATTTTCTATGTTATTTTTTTTTTTTTATTAATAATAATAAGCTTTTTTTTTTTAATTTTAATTTTAAAAAACAAATTAAATATATATATTTTTATATATTAAATATTAATAAAACTATCCTATAAAAATTAAATATAAAAATTTTAGCTTTAGCTTTTTTATAAAAATTTATTTTTATAAGTAGTAAAAAAAAAAAAAAAAAAAAAAAAAAAAAAAAAAAAAAAAAAAAAATTTTTTCCAATACTAAAAGAAAAATATTTTTAAATAAAGTTTAAATATTTTATTTTTATATATTCAGTATTCTATTTATATATAAATATATTTTTTATTTTTTATTTAATACATAATCCAATAGAAAATTGATCAGATTCAAGATCAGCTTTACTAATAATATTATATATATAAAAGAAAAACTCATCTTCAATATTATTTTTTTTTTCTTTAGTTTTTATTTTTTTTTTCATTCTTTTATTTCAATAAAATTCTAAATATATATATATACAAATATTGAATATAACTTAAAGAGATAGAAGCTATTATATTTTTTTATTCTTGAAGAGACTAATAATATTAAGCAATTAATCTATAATTTCAGTGTATATATATTTTTCACCTAAAGAAATTTAAAATAGAAATAAAATAATAAGTAAGCAAATATACCATAAAAATTAAAAAAAAAATAAAAAATATAAAAAAAAAGAAACATAAAAAAAATGGAAGACAGTTCAAAAAATAATAAATCAGATGCTAAAGCAACAGATAAAAAATACATAAAGAAGGCAAAAACAAATGAACTTATAATTGAACCACCAAAGGATTATCCTATTCAAGCAAAAATAAAAGGTAATTTATTTTTTTTTTTTTTTTATTTTTCTATTTTTTTTTTTTTTTTGAATTTTATAATAATAATTAATAGTAAATTTGATAGTAATAATAATAATATTATTATTATTATTGTATTAAATTTAATAAAATGAAA
>JACVTC010000031.1:1145000-1172500 GCA_016946835.1 Neocallimastix lanati (nom. inval.) | reverse complement strand
TGAAGATTGTTTCTTAAGAAAAAAATGGAAAAATTCGAATTGAATTATCTCCGTTTTGCTAAGAGATATATCACGTTATTAGACGTCATGCATTGGATAAAGAAAGTAAAAAAATAGTTAGCAGACAAATTTGATAAATTTCCATCGAAAAAAAAAAAAAAAAAAAAAAAAGGCAATTTTAAACTTTTACTTTTACTGGGATAGGGATATGACAGGAAAAAATCAATTTAAGGCTAAGGCTTATAAGAAAAATGAATTTGAGAAAACTAGAAAATGACGTCAAGCTCAACTTTAAGTATCCTGAATATATTTTAGCATTTGCTTTCCTGATGGGTATTTCATGTCAGAAATGAATAAAAATTTTTCGATTTTCGATGCTCATGTTGCCAAAGCTCCCCTCCCCCCTCGCCAATAGGATTGAAGATGACTGTCTAGAACGATGTCCTTATTGTTATAGAAAAAAAAAAAAAAAAAACATAGTAATCCTCAATTTGAACGTTGGTTTTTTTTTTTTTTTCTAAAATGTTATCTTTTCCGTGAATTTCGAATGAAATATTTTTTAAGGATATTGAAATTCTTTATTATGAAAAAATTGTTTGTAAATTAGCCAATATTGTCCAATATCAAATAGTAATGGATGGTAATGTAAATGTAATATAGTCGCAAATATGAATCATGTAGAATCAAGTACTGAATCTGATAGCGGTAACAAAGAGTATAATATTAATAATAATAACAATAGGAATAATGTAGTTAATAGTAATAATAATATTGTTAATGAAAATTAAAATTATAATATTAGTGATAGTGAAAAATAATAGTATTGTTACTAATAATGTAGTAAATAGGTCAATTGGTGAAAATCATGTTAATATCAGTAATTTTCTGAATAATGAGCATGTAAATATATATGTGATGTGATACCAATTAAATAAACTTCCTTCTTGGTGGAAGAGATGCAGACATTATTGACTTAAATTATAAAAAGGAATGTGGATGTTTTTTTTTTTTTTTTTTTATTTTGTTTTGTTTTGTTTTGTTTAATAACTAAATCATTTCTGGGGATTATTCTAAAAAAGCCATTCTTGGTGTGATTCTGCGGCTCTCTTTACGGAAAATGTGCCAAGGGCTAGGACTTGCCAAGGGTGGCTATTCCGATGGTATAAGTGCAAACTAACCAAAGAGCATCAACGCTGATCACACAGTAAGACATTTTAGTAGGGATTCCAATGCCTCTGAAGGAGAAGAAGGAGATCATAATTAGTTTTTTTTTTTGATCATAATAATTAGTTATTTTTACTAATAGTTATTAGTAAAATAAAAAAAAAATTGAAAAAAAAAAAAGCATAGAGATAAAAATTACACAGACAAAAATAAATAAACTTCCTAGAGAAATTTGGAAGTTTTTTTTTTTTTTTTACTGAGGATATATGTTCATTACACACAAGTAATCTCTTTAATCAGAGCAATTCAATAATAGAAGTTTGAATTAAATTTGTTTGTTTTTTTCTGGATTGAACAAATTAAAGTATGGATTGAAATTTGATTTAAAAAAATTTTTTTCAATAAAAACAAATAGGTATCAGAGGATTGCCTTAAAGTGTTATCATTAATGAATGGAAAGAGTTAAAGGTCCCCCTTTCGTCTTGAAATCTCATAATGTAGATTTTTTTTTTTTTTTTTTAATAATAATATAAAATATTTCATGTAAATTTTTTTTTTTTTAATAAATAAAAATTAATAAATAAATAAAAATAATAATATAAAATATTTCATGTAAAATTTTTTATAATAAATAAATAATAATAAATAAAAGTTTATTCCTACTCTAAAAAAAAAAAAAATCAGTATTAGGGTATAAAGACAATTGAGAAAAAAAAATTTTTTTTTCTATTAAAGAATTTTGAGTTGAATGTTCCAGAATCCAATTAAATTATTTTAATACATCATCAATATTGTACCCATTCATTTAGTAATATTTTTTTTTTTAAAAAAAAAAAAAAAAAAAAAAAAAAAAGTTAAATCAATATTGCATCAATATGGTAAAGAAAAAAAAAACCCTCTGTTATACTAGTTCCAGTTCAAATTCGAGTTCACAGTTCATCTTACCCCCCCTAAAATAGTTAAGTAATAAAGGTTCTTCGTCCACAGTAAATCCCATCCGAAATTGAAGTTCCTTATAATTATTTCTGTTGGTTTCCCGAGAAAAAAAAAAGGATTTAATGAACATCATATTATTCATTTTTATGGGGTACTACCTTATCACCACATTTTTATTAAATATCAAATTTATTCAAAAAATATTAACTATTCACTATTTAAATATATGTGTATTTTTTTGTTAGAAATAATTTCGAATTACATCACATAAAATCATAAATTACTTTAAAATTTTCATTCATTTTTTTTATTATTATTCTTTATTATTATTATTATTATTATTTTGTTATTATTATTTTTTTTTTCATCATTTTATTATATTATATTAACTTTTTTTTTGGTAGAAATAATTTAAAAATTACATTTCCTAATATTTTTAATTTCTTTAAATTTTTATAATATATTATTCTATTTTCAATGATAATGCAATTAATTTTTTTTTTTTTAATACTTTCAGCAAATTGCAAAAGTAAAGTAATTTATGTATATTTTCTTCCTAGTTTAATAATAATAGTAATAATGTAAATATACAATAATAATACAAAAAAAAAAAAAAAAAAAAAATACTCTAAATATAATAATAATAGTAGTAGTAATGATCTCAATTTTTGTAATTCACAAATTACGTTGTAATGATAACGTAAAGTAAAAAAAAAAAAAAAAAAAAAAAATTATAAAGTTTACCTCATTTTGGAAATTTTTTTAAATTACAATAATTCACCATAAATTGTATTTTATTTACAAAATAAAAAAAAATAAAAATAACAATAATAATAAAAAAATAATAATAATTTATGATTTAAATTTATTACACAGGATTGTTTTGGAAATGTAATAAGCATGGTTAATATTTTAAGGAATTCATTAAAAAAGAAATAATAATAATTATAATAAATTATATAACATGAATTTAAACTACTAGAGAAAATAATATTTATTTTAAATATATATTCTTATGAATTATATAGCCATTTTTAAAGATGTAAGAAATTGGAATTTAATATTAGACTTTGAAATATTGGCTTAATTAGAGTAAGTTTTTTTTTTTTTTTTTTTTTTTTTTTATTATTATATTTTATTTTCTGTAAAATTTTGATAAAATAAGTAAAAAAAAAAAAAGTAAAATTGATAATGTAACAAAAAATAATAATAATAATAATAATTAAATAAATATATAAATTATTAATGTAATAAAATCCTCATGTAATAAAATAAAATAAAATTATGGATTGTAATTAAAAATTCCAAATATGGTAAATTTTAATTTTTTTTCTTTCTTTTTATTTTTTTAAAAAAAAAAAAAAAAAAAAAAATATTAATAATTTTAAACAAGATTTTATATTAACATTATTCTGATTTTTTTTTTTTAAAAAAAGAAAAAAAAAAAATAGTTACATTCTTCATATATAATAATAATAATAATCGAAATATATTAATATTTTAAAGTATTAATAATTTAATTTATGAGGAAATTTTTATTTTTTAATCTATTAAATTATAAAGCAATAACCATTAAAATATGTATAATGTTTTATAAAAAAAAAAAAATTTAATATTCATCTTTTTTTTTTTAAATGTATATATATAAATTTTAATATGGAATCACGAGCCTGCATTAAAATTTAAGTGCATTCCATAACTAAATATATTTATTAAAAATAACATAAAAAAAATAATTGAAAAAAATTATATAGATATATATAATTTTTATGAGTTAAGTAAGATTCAAATCATAATGTGTCACAACATGTTTTTTTTTTTCTTTTTAGAAAATTTATAAACTATATAATTCATAAATATAATAATAATAATAATAATAATTATTATATAATATTTGTTATATTTTAATGAATTTTATAATTCAATGGATTTATAAAGAGATGAAAAAAAAAAAAAAAAATACTAAAATATAAATTCTGTATAAATACTTTTGTAACTACATTAAAGGTGCTTTATTCTTAGTCAGTTAAATTTAAAAGAGAATGTTATAGTGTAAAAAAAGATACATATTATTTTTATAATATAGAGTAATAAAAATATTGAAATAATAGTAAATTGATATCGAAATAGTATTATAAATATAAATAGTAATAATAATATTAACGAATGTTACAGTTAGAATAATGTAAAAAAAAAAAAAAAAAAAATTACCATATTTGGAAATTTTAATTATGATAATAATTTACTATATAAAGGATTTTATGATTAATACAAAAAAATATATTTCTATTTATTTACAAAAAAAATGAATATATATCTATTAATATATTAATATATTACTACTTTACCAGATCTAATAACTATTTGTTGTTAAGATCCATTCAATATACTCTTATTGAATAATTAATGAATACATTTTTTATTATTTAATATTATATAATATATTATATATATATATATATTTATTTGAGAAAAAATAAAAAAAAAAAAAAAAAATTTATTTTATTTTTTATAAAAAAAAAAAAAAAAAAAAAAAAGATTATACTTTTAAATTTAAGTTTATTATTTAATAAATATATAATAAAATGTATACAAAGAAAATAATTGTAAAGTAAAAATATGAGCTGTTTGTATAAATCAATATAGATAACATAAATCGAAACCAGGATCAATGCTGATTGTTAATCCTTGGGCTAGCATACATGAGGCCCCTGGTTTTTGGTCCCGTCCTTTGACCATTTCGGGTTTTCCTCACCAGAGGTTTTTTACGGAATATGCTGGTTAGGGTTACAGTTAAATATTTCCCCTCCCCCGAAAATTGCCTTTTCAGAACGTAGTTTTAAATAAAAGTGGCATACTTTAGTTAATCGTTTATGTAAAGGTGGATTAAATTATTAATATTAAATAAATATTAATATATTTTTATATTTAACATTAAATATTCAATAATAATTAGTCACATTTCGAAATGCAACATGTTCCACTTATCTATATCTCTCTCTCTCTATATATATATATATATTATTCTTAATCTCCAACGTAATATAGACAAGATACTGACTTAACTGTGGGCCTGAGAAGGTTGCGAAAGTATACTTTCATATAAATATATTTTTTTTTTACCAGGAAATTTTTTAGCATATGAGTACATATCCATAATATAGATAAATTCTACAAAAAACACTTTTTTTGACTAATATGTAATTACCAAGCGAGCTTATAACATATCTCATTGGGTTAGATTATAGTGGCATTCGCCTCATAGAAGGGAAGTTAGGAACTAAAGAGGCACTCCTAAGAAAAAAGCGTACTAAAAAATTTTCAGAACGCTAATGATGAACACTCAGTTAGGCCGTTCAGCAGGGACAATAAGAAAAAAATATATATAGAACATAAAAGAATAATGTAGAAAATACATGAATAAATAATTATTGAAATTGTAGCTTATTAATAATGAATACATCATGTAAAAATACATCTTAAAAATTATTTATGAATACATGACATATATAAATTTTTGATAAAATATTAAAAATATTAAGATAATTACTTAATAGATGTATTATAATAAAACTTTATACATTCAAAAAGGTTAACAATTAAACGACATTTTATTAATATTGTAATTAAGAAAGCAAATGATCATATATTTTTTTTCCATTTTCTTTTATTTATTTATTTACATGCATATTTAATTTAAAAATTTTTTTACAGAAAATAAAGAGCATTTTAATAAAGTATTTCATTAGTAATACTATTTATAAATATAAAGAAATAAATCTATTATTATTGTTATAAATATTAATTTTTTTTATACATTTTTTCTGTAAAATTTAGAAATGAAAGCAAAATTAGGTATTAAAGCATTCAAACTTTTTTTTTTTTTATTTTTTTTTTTTATTTATTTCTGTATAAATTTAATAAAATTTAAAAATTAAAATATTTTCGATATTTTTAAAGATAAATTTTATTTCTGTATATCATCAGAAGAAAAAAAAATATAAATATAACATGAAATTTTTATTTCATTAATATTAATTTTTTTTTTAAAAAAAAAATTCCTAATAAAAAAAAGAATTATTTATTTCTGTATAAATTTAATAAAATTTAAAAATTAAAATATTTTCGATATTTTTAAAGATAAATCTTATTTCTGTATATTATCAGAAGAAAATAATAATACAACATGAAATTTTTATTTCATTAATATTAATTTTTTTTTTTTTTTACATTTCCTAATAAAAAAAGAATCATTATAAGTAAAGAAAAAAAGAGAGAAAGAAAAAAAATTATTCGCTTAAATTATTTATGTTATTATATATTTAAATATATATATATAAAAAATACAGAAACTCGGGTTATATTATTATTATTATTATTATTATTATTATTATTATTATTATTATTATTATTATTATTACTGTTTGGTTTTTATTTTAACCAAAATAAAATAATTGATAAATATGATAAAAAATTTCAAAAATAAAAATAAATTTAAGAAAAATAATAGTAAAAAAAAAAAAAAAAAAAAAAAAAAAAAAAAAAAAAAAAAAATATTATCAGTTAATAAAACATTAATTACCATTTCGATCGAAATCTTGATGCATAACAATTCATCGATGACTTTTAATAATAATAAATAATAAATAATGATTAATATTAAATAATTAATATGTAATATATAATAATTAATAATTAAAAAAAAATAATAAATTACTAAATAATAAAATAATAAATAATAAATAGTGGAGTAATAAATAATAAATAATAAATATAAATAATAGAGTAATAAATAATGGAATAATAAATAATAAATAATAAATAATAAATAATAAATAGAAATAGAAATAGAAATAGAAATTAAAATAGATAATAGAATAATTATTTGAATTTTTTAATATTTTTTTTTTTTTTTTTTTTTTTTTTGATTATTTTTTATTTTATTATAAATAAAGATGATTTAAATTTGATGGGGAAAATTTTAAATTTTAATGATTTTGAGAGATTAACACATTTTAAGATAACATAATTTTAATTAATATATACATTAAATTAGCATATTTTTAAAGCATTTTTTATTTTTTTTTCCATATTTCATTTATATTATTATCCATTTTTATTATTTTTTTATAATATATATTATAATCTATTTTTATTTTATATTTATTTTTATTTTTTATTTTTATTTATTTTTTTATTTTCATTTGTTTCAAAGTGATGTAACATATTTAAAGGTTATTTTTTTTTATTATTATCATTACTATTATTTGATGGACTAATAATATAAATATATATAATCCTTTTCATTTTTATACTCATTAATGGATTTCCTATACTATTTTTTTGTTAAGACAACAAATAAATGAATAAATATTATTTGTATTACTAATTTTATTACTATAATTAAATTAAATATACATGTTATTGAGGATCAGAAATTGAAAAATAAAAATAAAAATAAAAAAGAAAACATCATTTATTGGTTAAAAAAGACAATAAAAGTAGTTAATATGAGTAGTAATAGAAATTATATAGAATGTTATACGATAAGGTATTATAGTGTAATATATATAAGTATAATATGGAATATAATATAAAAAATAGAATAAAAATAAAATAGAATAAAATGACAATATTTTAAAATAATATATCAAATTTACATATATTAAAAAAAAAATAAAATAAAAAAAAAAATAAAAAAAGATAATTGTATTAGATTTATTGTATTACAAAACATTACTATTTTTTTTTTCTTTAATTAATTAGATTAAATATTTAATTTATAAATTTACATCTACATCTATTATTATTATTATTATTTTATTTTATTTTTATTTTTATTTTTTATTTTTTATTTTTTATTTTTTATTTTTTATTTTTTATTTTTTATTTTTTACTTAACATAAAAAAAAATATATTTTTATTATTAAAATATATATTTGATGATTTCTCTCTTAACGGGAAAAAAAAATTACTTCGATGCATTGAGATCATAAATTTAAATAATTTTATTGATTAATCTTATAAGAATATTTAAATAAATAAATAACATAATATAACTATATAAATAAAAAGACAAAAAAGAGTGTGATTATAGATTTAATAATTTTATTATAAACAATAATTATATAAAATGTCAATTATTATTACGATAATTTTAATATAATTTATCTTGTTTTTTATTAATTGATAAAAAGAAAAAGAAAAAGAATTATAATGGCAATAATATTAATATTTATTGCAATAATATTATTATTTATTGTATTTTTTATTTTCTATTCTATTCTTGTTCCTAATTTATTTTATATTTTATTTTATATATTTTCTATGGTATGTTCTGTAAAAATTGTAATTTTTATTTTTTTTTTTAAAAATTTTCCAGATGGATAGAAATTGAAATTAAATTAAAAAAAAAAAAATTAGAAAAGGTTAAGAAAGATTTTTTAAATTAAAAAAAAGAGATTATTAAAATTAAAATGAAATCAAAAATGATTAGATAAAGGTTAAAAAATTAAAAAAAATAAAAATAATTAATATAATAAAAATTCCAGTTTTCATTTAATATTGAAATTTTTAAATTTATGAATTTCTTTTATTCTATTAACAAATTTATATTTATATTCATTTATATTTTTATACTTGTATTTATTTTTATTTTATTTATTATCTTGTATTTTGTTTGTATTTTGTATTTTGAATTTGTGGGTCGTTGTTATATAATCATTATATAATATAAGATAATAAAATAATAATAATAATAAAATAATAATAAAAATAAAATAATAATAATAATAATAATAATAATAATAATAATAATAATAATAATTAAATGAGATAAATAATGAATAAATATTATGATAATAATATTATATAAAATATTAAAAAATATATATAATAGTAATAATAAATTATATGAAACAAATTAAAAAAATATATATATATATTTTGTAAATATGAATATATTAATTAATACTATATATAGTGGCTTAAATGATTAAATCTTTTTTTTCTTATCCAAAAAGATAAAAACGAACTGACAATAAATTATGCTTTTTTCTCTGTAGACCTTTTCATTTTTTTAATATTGCGTTATCTATTTAATTTTTTTTTTCTATTTTTTTTTATTATTATGAAGATAGCAAAATAATTAACACGATATTAAGATATTATGATACAGTAAAAAAAGTTATTTATTATTTATGTTAGGATATAATATATTCATATAATATAGTAGATATTTTTCGTTCGTTTTATTCATAGTTATTATAAAGTTTTATAATAAAAACAGAAAAAAAAATTACGGAATAATTTTAATAATAGTTCATAAATATAATAAGTACAAAATATGACAATAGCAATATTATTATTATTATTTCTATTATTTTTGTTTTTGTTTTAATTTTTAATATTCTTTAATAACATTCATTAATATTATTGTAATAGAAATTATTTATTTATTTATTTATATTTATTATAACTATCATTACTATCATTATTACCACTATAATTTATCATTTTATTATTAATGATTAATATATTATTGTATTATTTAATATTTAATATGTATTATTATTGTATTATTTAATATTTAATATTTATTATTATTGTATTATTTAATTTTTATTAGTTTAGTTAACTTAATATTTTATTATTCTATGATTTAAAACATTCAATAATTATTATTTAAATGTTTTTACAGATTAAATATTCTGTATCTAAATATTATTAATATTTAGTATTTACTATTGTTCTCTTATTATTTAAATAATATTTAATAATATTTAGTATGATTATCTATTTTATTAATAAATATTTTTCCATAATTATATTATTTTAAAAAATTTTATTTTTTACTTAACCAATTATAGTTTATTCCTAGTCTAAAAAAAAAAAAAAAAAAAAAAAAAAAAAAAAAAAAAAACTTAACCAATTATTATATATTATAATGTAAATGTATTAATCTTTATATATAATATTAGAGTTAACTATAATATAATACTAGCAAGTATAATAATATTCTCTCTTATTCACATTTTTATTTCTATATTTAATACTTAATATAATATTTTATGATGATAAAAATTTTAAAATTTAATTAGTATTACTTTGGTTTAATTAAATTAATTAATTTATTATAAAAAAAAAATTTTATTTTTTAAGATTTTAATAATTTTAATTTTTAATTTATTTTATTTTAATTTTTATTTTAGGTAAAAAAAAAAGCTTAATTATTATTTTATATGAGGAATGTGATGCTACTCTAAACTCTTTTCATTCTTTTTATTTTTTGTATTTTTTTTTGGTTTTTAAACATACAATTTTTTTTATTTATAATATAAAATATTTATATTGCATTTATATATTTATGAATATATATTTATAATTATTATAATTTGATGTCATTGTTAACAATGAAACAAATGAGATAAAAAAGAAAAAAAAATTTTTATGAATTAATTTTTTAATAAAAATAAATAAATAATACTTCTATACTATTTATTATAATGTAGATTCTATTTTAAAAAACAAAAAAAAAAAAGTTAAATTTAATTACGTTATATGAATAATTTACAAGATACATATTTGTAAATTATTTATTTTAAGACGTGGATTAAATATTTATTAATAGAGAAATCATTTAACAAATTATTATTATATTTAAATAATATAAGACTTTTTTTTTTTTTTTAATCATCGTAATTAGTCAATAATTCATAATTTATCTAATGAACATCTTTATATTATCTGAATAAGAAAATATTAAAGAAAATAATAGAATAATTAAATGATACGAACTATTAAGAATTTTTTTTTGGGAAGATAAGGAATTAAAGATAAGGAAAAAAAAATTATCGTGTTTTTTTTTTTTATTTTTTTATTTTATTTAAAAAAAAAACTTTTTTATTACTATATTTCAATACTTTATGTTTCTTTTATATATATTTTATGACTCTCCATAGTCCTTCCTAAAAAATAATGAATAATATATATATTCTTGTGTGTATATATGTGTGTAAAAGTATGTCATTATTTATAACTCCAAACTTTAAAATTTTTTATAATCAAAGTATAGGATGAAAAATAAAAAAAATAAAAAAATAAGAATAAAAATAAAAATGAAAATAAAAATAAATATAAAAATAAAAATAAGAAAAAACATGAGTAATACTTTATAATTCTAAAATTATATTTAGATTACTTTGACTTTGACATTTCATAATTTATTATAGCATTGAATTTTAAAATAGAATATCAAAGAATGATTGACTAATTATTTTTAATTTATCATTATTATGTATCCTTTATATCAAAAAAATTTTTTTTTTTCTATAAATATTATATAATACAAATATAAAATTTTTCATAGTAATAAATGGTCAATTACTCTACTATTATAATTACAGTTACTACTATTATTTTATTAATTAATTACAGTATCTATTACTAATTATTTTTTTTTTAAAAAAAAAAAAAAAAAAAAAAAAAAAAAAAAAAAAAAACATAATTATAATTAATTAATATGATTATTATTATTTATTTTTCACTCTTCTATTAATATTTTATTTTTATTTATTATTCCGGATAATAATGGAAAATATAGAGTTTTGGAAAAAAAAAATAATAAAATTTCAAAGTTTCTTTTTTTAATAAGCAAAAAAAAAAAAAAAAAAAAAAAAAAAATTAATATTTTATTCATTGATGATTCTTTTTTTTTTTTTTATTTTTATTTAATCATTATATATTAACAATAAATTTAAATAGTAATTTATATCAATTAATTTAAACATTCTGAATTTTAAGCAATAAAATGAATTATATTTCCATGTATAAAAAAATATAAAGAAAAAAATAAAACCTTAAAACTTTTTTTTTTTTTATTTTATTTTTACTTTAAACACTAATTTTTTTATTAGAATGTTGAAATATATTTTATATAATATACAATATATACAATATGAAAAAATTTGTATTTGAATTTGTCATCTAAAATAATATAGAATGAACAATGCTTATATTGTTATTAGTATTAAAATATATTAGTTTTATAAATACTATTATATTACAAATATAAAAGTATATATAAATTTAAAATTTTAAATTATCTAAAAAAATTAAAAAAATAAAAAAAAAAAAAAAAATCTAATAAGCTTTAAATAAAACAGTCAAAAAAAAAATTATTGACTTAAAAAAGAACAAAAGAAAAAGAAAAAAGATATAAACATAATAAATGTACTAAATGTAGTTAAATGTACTAAATGTAGTTAAATGTAGAAAAAATGTGTCTATAATTAATAAATAAATATATTTAAATACGTACTTTTTTTTTGTATGGTATCTACATAAATTTTTTTTAAAAAAAAAAAAAAAAAAAAGAAAAAAAGAATTAAAATTTTTTTAAATATACAATATTATAAAAAAAAAACTTTATTTCACAATTATCCAAATTCATTTTTTTAGTTTATTTCTATTCAATTTAAAATTTTTTATTTATGGATAATTAAAATGTAGTATAATATAAATACACTGTACAGTATTAAAAGTACATACCATATACGTAATGGTTAATTATATTGTAAGAAAATGGATACCATAAATAAATCAATAAATAATAAATATAATACATATATATATGTATATATATATAAAGAATTTTTCAAAAAAAATTTTTTTCCTCATTATTTATATATATTATTATATAGTATTATATTTAAATATTAATGTATTTATAGTATTTCAATATAAAAAAAATTATTCTATTATATATAATATATTTTTTACTTTATTATAGAAAAGAAGGATTGATTTGACTCAATTTTAGTATATATTATTTATGTTTAAAGTAATTTTTTATTACTTTTATTATTTTACAATAGTATGAGGATAATAATAAAAGTATAATAAATAGAATAATTGTATAATTCCATATAATTGTATTATGTAACATATCTTTATATATATGTAAATAATATTATTCTATGGTTTTTTATAATTATAACTTTTTTTTTTTTAAAAAAAAATATAAATATGGAAAGAATTCCTCTTTTTTTTTCTTGTTTTTTTTTTAACTTTATTTTTTTTAATTAACTTTACTTAAAAAATCAACGTAATTTTAAAATATATAAATTAAAATAAAAATATAAACATTTACATATATTTAAAATTTTATATTCATTTAAACTTTTACTTTTTTTTAAATAAAGTTTTTGATAATAATATTTGAAATATTGAAAATTCAATGTAGTAGATAATCAAAAATATATATATATATTTTAAAAAAGTTATTATACATGATTTTACCTATCAACTGACTATCAAAAAACATATTAAACTATTTTATATTTATTTTTTGAATCATTAATAAAATTAAAATTAAGATTTTTAATTTTATTAATTAATAAGATTTATATATTAAATCAAAAAAAAGAAAATTTTTTTTATATAAATAATCAAAAATTTTTTTCTACTTTTTTATTTTTTTTTATTTCAAAAAAAAAAAAAAAAGAATTTAAAAAAAAAACATTTGCTATCTTATTCTTTTTTTTTTACAAAAAAAAAAGTATAAACCTCTTGTTAAATATTATAAACTTTGCTTATAATTATTAATTTTATATATAAACTTATATAATACTATTTAAAAGGACTTTTAGATTAATTCATTAATAATAATAAATAAGAATACTAAAATAAAAAATGGCTCTTGAACCTATCGCTGCTACTGCTACTACTACTATGTATATTGAAACCGAACCATATAGAATATCTAATAATATTTGCAATGTTCCAATAAATCCAATGTTTCCCAAATTATCTCCATATATTTTTAGAAGAAGAAATGCGGTATGTGAAGATAGTATAAGAGCTGTTATCGAACAATTAAAAGAAAAGAACATTGTTCAATCATGAAAAAAAAAATAATAATAAAAGATAAAAATTAGACCAAGAAGAATATATATAAATATATATATATATATAAAAGAGTGAAAGAATAATTTGAAATTATTCTACTATGTATAAATAATATAAACCATATTATTTATATATGATACCAATTTGATACTAGTATCTTAATACTACTAAACATCATTTCTTAATAATATGATTTCATATGGATTTGTTTACATATTTTTAATACTGATTAAATATATTATCAATTCAAACACATAAAAAAAATAAAAAGATACCCAATACTTTCATATAGAATATAATAAAGACAAATTAAGGATTTCGATATAAAACTTCTAGTATCTTCATGATCCAACGTTTATTTTAGAGCAATGCGCAGTTCATCATTAAAAATAGAATTTTTTTAATGATAGAAAGGAATAAAAACTTTAAAAAATATTAAATGATAAAGAATTAATAAAAGAATAATACTAAAAAAAAATTATTTTTAAAAAAAAAATTTTTTTTTTCATTCTCAGTTAAAAAAAAAATTAAAATTAAATTAATAAATATATTATTAATTAATAATAATTTATTTTATTAATTTTATTAATTTTATTATATTATTCATCTTTTTTTATTTATTTATTTATTTTATTATTATTTTATTTTATTATTTTATTATCATTTTATTTTATTATTTTATTATTATTTTATTTTATGTTTTTATTACTTTTTTTTTAATTATTATTTTGAATTGTAGATAAAATGTAAATAAAATTAAAATACTATTTTATTTTTATTTTTAAAATTTAAACTTTATATATTTATTATTTTTTTTTTCTATTATTTTATTATTTATATTAACATATGTAACTATTTATTATATTATATAATAAAAACAATAATAAATCTGGATAAATATTTATAAAAAATTAACAAATAAATAAAATATTTATAAAACATATATATATATATAAATGAAAATATTAATATTTTAAAATGAAAGAAAAAAAAATTTTTATATAAAAAAAAATAAAAAAAGTGATCATGAATAATAACAGTGATTGTGATTATCTTTTATTTAATGTTTGTTACTCATCTCATTTCTTTTGAAAACCTATATTAATAATAAACATTTATTTATATTATACTATTAAAGTTTTTATTTCTGTTTAGCTTATTATTATTATTATATTTTATTAATTCGGTTATTTTGTTCAATATTACTTGTTTCATAAAATATATATTTATGTTTATATATATATATTTATATATGATATTTTCATCCCAAAAAAAAAAAAAATAAAAATAAAAGATTTTGAAAAAAAAAAAAAAAAAAGTTATCAGTAACTCATTTTACAACATTTTTATTAAGTATGTAAATAATAATAATAATAATAATAACAATAATTTTTTTTATTTAATATAATATTTTTTATTATTTTATTTAAACTTTTCTATTATTCCTGTTCATTAGAAAAGAATTTACTTAAATAATGTCAATATTTATCGTATAAAATGTTTAATTAGATTTACATTAATTAATTATTATTACATATTTTTAATTATTTATATATGATATATATAAATTTCATATATTTTGCTAAGCTACTCAAATATTTTGATAAACTAATAAATAATTCAGATATTTACAAAAAGTTCCATTTTTAAAAATAATAATAAATAATAATAATAATAATAATTAATAATAATAATAATTAATAATAATTAATAATAATAATAATAATAAATAATAATAATAAAAATAATATAAAATATATATATAATAAATATAATTTCCTTATTTTTTTAAAACTAGTTTCATTATTTGAATTTTTAGGTTAAAAAGTAATATAATATGGTTTAATATATAATTTATTATTATTATTATTATTATTGTATATTAATTATTAATTAATTTTTTCTATTATTATTATTATTATTATTATTATTATTATTTATTATTATTATTATTATTATTATTATTATTATTATTATTATTATTATTATAATTATTATTATTTATTATTATTTATTATTATTAAAAACGATGATTCATCTTTTTTTTTTTTTTTTTTTCTACCTCAAAATTTTAAATTTAAAGTTTAAAAATGATTTAATTAAAAAATTTTATATATATAAAAGAATAAACCTTTTTTTGTTTTTATCCCAAAAAATTATATATTAATAAAAACTTAAAAGCTTTTTAAACTTTATTACTACGTAATTACAATCTTCGAGTTTATAATAAATTAAAATAATTATTGGTAAAATTTCATATTACCAAGATATTAAATAAGAAATGATACTATTATTAATAAAAGAAAAAAATAAGTATTAAATAATAATGAAAGAAAAAAAGAATGAAAGAATGAAAGAATAATAAAAATAATACATAATAATAATATAATAATAATAATAAACAATAAATATTATAATTTTAATATAATAATATATTTGTTTTTGTAAAAAATGTTTTTGTTATGTATATATATATTGGTTTTTCATTAGTATTATTTAAAATATTTATAATTTTTTTTTTTATTTTACTTATAAAAAATAATAATTGTTTTTTATTTTGTTTTTTTTTAAAAATATTTTTTTTATTATTGTAGATTATTTTAGCATAAAAATAAGATAAAAATAAAATTATAAAGGTTAATATTAATATTTTTTTTATCATTATTTTTAAACATTTATTCAATACTAGTATTTTTTTTTTCTTCTATTATTAATTTATTGTATATTTGAATTATCCTAATAAAGCACCAATTATTAGTATTAATTTCAAAAAAAAAAAAAAATATTATAATATTCAATTTTTAATAATAATCTAGAAAAAAATAATAATAAAATAATATAAATAAAATAAAATAAAATAAAATAAAAATCATCAATTATTAACATTAATTATAAAAGGAAAAAAAAAAGTTTATTTTCTTATTTTCTATAAACTTTAAATAGAATATATATATAAATATATTGACCTATATAGTATATAAATCATTCAGAATAAAAGATAAATTTTACTTTTCAATATGTCCTTTTTATTATTCATATTAAATAAAAAGAAATAATAATAAAGTTTTATATTAAAAAAAAAAGTAAAAATTATTTTTATCCATTATATAAATTATTAGAGCTATAATAATATAAATATTATTAGTAATATTATTTTAAATATGAACTTTTATATTATTAATAAAAATTTTAAAAAAAAATATTTTTCTCTTAAATAAAAATAAAAAAGAAAAATAGGATAATAAGATTTTATATTTTTATCTAAAAATTAAATTTTGTTACATAAAAGTTATATCTTAATAAATGATATGTGAAATTGAAATTTTGTAATTATATTATATTATTATTTGTCTTTTAATGTTATTTATTTGTATTATTATTAACTACATACTATTGTTATTCAATATCATCATTATCCATTATTTATTTTTCTATTAATCATTAGTTATTATTATAATTTTAATACTACTAAAAAAGTAATAAATAAGTATAGTTAAATAATAATAATAAAATCTCTAATAAAGTGAGAATTAATTTAATAAATTAGAGTTACCTGAGTTTTAATAATTCATAGAAATTTTAATTTTTTTTTTTTTTAAAAAAAAAAAAAGCTTAATTATTCATTTATCTTGATTTTCAAAAACAATAATAATAATAATAATAATAATAATAATAATAATAATAATAATAATAAAAGAATGTTAATTAAATTATAAAAAGTTTAAAAATAATTTTCCAGAATTTTTTTTTTTTTTTTTTTTTTATATTTTTTTTTCTAATATCCATATTAAATATAATAAAATAATATAAATTAAAAATAATAATTATATATATTTAAATTTTTTATTTTTGAGCTTATTATTATTATTATATACTTTTGTATATTTATTTTTTTTCAATTCTTTTTATTCAGAAAATAATAATAATAATATATATATAAAAACATAATATGAAATAATAAATAAAATGTAAATGTATAATCCAAAAATAATGAATTAACAATTAATAATTATTTTTAAAAACAATTTTTTTTTTTTTAAATAATATAATAAAAATAAAAAATTTTTTTTTTCTTTTTTCAACATATATAAATGAATGTAATGTTGATAACCTTAATAACCATATAAAAAAATTTTTTTTTCTTTTTTTTTTTTTTTTTAATTTTATTATTCTTCTTATTTTTAATTTTTTTTTATCCAATACTAAAATAATAAAATAATAATAATAATAATTATAATAATAATAATAATAATATAATAATAATAATTATAATATAATAAATATAATATAATAATATAAAATTTAGTTTCTATGGAGGTATACTTGATCTTTTGGTGGATTCTTGTTAAATAAAAGAAGTCATCCTCAGATTATTCTTAAAGTTCTATTATTAAAATATCTTTTTTTTTTTTTTTTTTTTTTTATTATTTTTAGTTGGGTTATTTATTTATTTATTTACTTTATTTATTTACTTTATTTTATTTTTGTACAAAATTTTATTATTTAATAATTGAAATTAATTATTAATCAAAACAAAACAAAACAAAACAAAACAAAAAAAAAAAAAAAAATGAAATGAAATGAAATGGAAAAAATAGTATAGAATTACTTTTTTATGAATGTTTAAATGAATTTCATTTAAATTGATGGTGATACTCTCTATCACTATACATTTTTATATTTCTAAAGTATATTATTGGTATATAATTATAATTAGTATTTAAGAATATCAATATCAACTTTTTGTTTTTATAGAAAAAAAAATTTTTTTTTTTTAATATTATTAATTAATATAATTTAATAAAAATAAAATGATGTATTTTATATTATTAATGAATTAACTATATGTAACTCTTGAGTATGTATATATAACTGATCCTATAAATTATCAATTATTTTATTGTTATTTAATATAAATACCTTTTTTTTTTTTTTTTTTAATTAAAGTAAAGACTTGTGGTGACACATTCCATAGATAATTAATCTACATTTTATATACACCCACATATATATATATATATATTTTTTATTATAATTTTTTATTTTTATCTTTTATTTTTTATTTTTATTTTTTTTATTATTTTTTTTTTTTTTTAATTTTTATAAGCGATATGTATATATAGACCTTGTTTTATTTACATTTTTTTTTTTTTTAATAATATTACTAAAAAAAAAAAAAAATTCAAAACTATATTAAAAAACAATATATCTCATTTTTTTTTTTTTTTTTTTTTTTTTTTTCTTTAATTTATTTTTAATTATTCATTTCTTTTTCATAAAATTTATTTTTTTTTTTACTCTTAACAAATTTATTAATTTTATTTTACTTTTTTTGTACTAATCTATTTTTTTTTTTTTTTTTTTATTTTTATTTTTATTCTTATTTTAATTTTTATTTTTATTTAGATATATAAATATAGATCCTATCCATATACATATATATATACACACATAATATTATATATACATATTATATATACATATTATATATATAAATATATATATATATAAATATATATATAATTTTTTTTTTTATTTAAAGTTCATCATGACCAGTGGATGATTTTGACTTTTCGTTGTCTTTATCAGGGGTTGGTGGTGGTTGAGATGCTTCTGTTTCTGCTCTCTTGGATTCATCCGTAGTTTCCGCCGCTGTTGTTTTCTTTTTCTGTTCTTGCTCTTTTTCTTTACTTTCATTCATCTTGTCATCATCATCATCAGTATTATTATCATCATCATCATCAATATCTCCTACTTCCTCTATGTCTTCTTCTTCTTTCTCTTTTTTTCTTCTATCCTTTGATGTTGATTTATCTTCTGCTTTTTTATTATCTTTTTCTTCCTTATGATCATCTTGTTGCTGTTGTTGTTGCACCTTCTCCTTCTCCTCCTCCTTCTCTTCCTCTTCCTTTTCATCATCATTCTTTTTCCACCATTTGGAAAGGAATGGAACATTCTTTGGATCATTAAAACATAGTTCTATCCATTTCTGTGCCTTATCAAACTTTCTTTGATATAAAAACTCGTATTTAAAGGCTTCCATATCAACAATATCCTCCTTACAGAAATGAATAACTTCTTCTGAAATTTCTTTGTGAAGGTGAAGCGCAACGAGTGTACCCCAAAGGGAATTAACAAATGCCTTCTCTGAGT
This sequence comes from Neocallimastix lanati (nom. inval.), assembly GCA_016946835.1. Classification (NCBI taxonomy): domain Eukaryota; kingdom Fungi; phylum Neocallimastigomycota; class Neocallimastigomycetes; order Neocallimastigales; family Neocallimastigaceae; genus Neocallimastix; species Neocallimastix lanati (nom. inval.). The sequence continues at coordinate 1,152,340 of JACVTC010000031.1, read as the reverse complement.
CATCATCCGTTAATTCACTATTGGATTTTTCTACCACTTGATTCACTTCCTTGAACCATTCATTAATCCATTGTGGATATAATTGATATTCTACTTGACAAGCGCTACCGTCGTTACCACCACTACCACCACTACTACTATTATGGGATTCTTCCATTTCTTTTAATTTACCAAGAATGGAAGAGATGGTGAAGGATCCATCGGATTCTTGACCTGAAAGTAATTGATCTTTCAATATATCACGATAACATGCAAAGGATTCCGTATCTCCTTTGAAAGAGGTCATATAGTTGTAGAGGATGGAGGTCTTCTTTCGATTCCTTTGAAGCGAACTCTCTAAATCCTTATGGAATCGACTAAAGATTGGATTTTGAGTTTCGGTGGTGAGAATCCATGTCTCTAACTGTTGAATCATTTTTTCACTTTCCTGTTGGAAACCCTCCTCAAATTTTTCATTCTTTAAAATATTTAGGGTAAGGGCGGTACCAAGATACTTATTAAATTGATCGATTTGACTTGGTAAGGCGCTGGTCGTGCCTTGAATCGCTTTCAATTCTTTACTCCATTCATTCGATAATACCTTACCATAATAGCTATCCATGACTCTATCCTTGAGGGTGGTGAACGTTAAGGAGCCATCCTCATTTTGAAGAGAATGTAATACCTTTAAGAGATGTTCCTTCTTCTGATTAATGGAAATCAAAATCTTTTGACGAATATCTTGAATTGGATTTTGTTTCTGTTTCTGAAGTATCCATTTCTCGGATTTTTCTTTAACTAATTCCCATTCGGATTGTAATTCACCTAAATAATCTGTGAGTATGACACAAGCAATACTGGTACCGATAAGTTTATCAAATTGATCTACAATATCAGGATAGGCTTCCTGATAATTCTTTTTAATACCATCTAATTCCTTCTTCCACTCACTGGAAAATTCCTCTCCATAAATTGGACCAATAATGGTAGTTAATAAATCAGAAAGTTTAAAAGATCCATCAAACAATTGAAATTGAATTAAACTATTAAAGAGAAGTCTTTGACTCTTTTCCCTTTCTACCAGATCAGCATTCGTCATCTTAATAAGATTAATATCACTAATATCAAAAATATTTTCATTTTCTCGGAAATGAATCTCTTTTCCACTTTCTTCATCCTTTTTTTTTGCTTCATTGGCTTCATTGTCTACATTCGCTGAATTTGCTTCTTCCATAGGTATATCACGTGTAACAAATTCGGTACCCATGAATGTTCTCTTCTTTTTATAGGAAAGTGGTTTTTGATAAGAGCGTTCACGGTACATTGGGAAACCTTTAGATGGAATAATTACTTTTTTCAATTGATCTCCTAAACTATCGTCATTCTTATCCTCCTCCTTATTCGTTTTATCATTATCATCTTCTAATTTCTTAATACATAAAAAGGAAGTAAATCTTGACATAATTTGATATTTAGTAGAAATTTCAATAATTTTTTCTTTAATGGTATCAAACATTTTACTGATTTGTTCATCACTTTCAACTCTTTTCTTATATTCTTCAGAATAATGAATTTTGGAGGTTCCTTCCTCTAAATCTCTAATTAAATTGGAAGCCGCAAGAGAATGAATAACCTTACCGTGTTTTAATTCTCTAATTTGATCAAAAGTAATGGTTTCCGTTTGAGTTTTACCATCATTAAATTTATAGGTTATTTCAATGGGAGATGGAACTAAAGGCTTATCAGAAATGGCATAGATAGAGTATCGTGAACCAATTCTCATTAATGGTAGTTTAAACGGACTCTGCTCGATTTTTTCATTTTCAACTACGGTAGAAGTACCTTTTTCTTTCCAAGAAATAGTATAATCTTGAATGTATGGTACTAAAACGTTCTTTAATTGAAGTAAAACTTTCTTTTCTAATCTTTCGCCTTCTGTTACAAATAGAGACATACCATTACCATTTCTTGCAATACTAGAAACTAAATAATGACTTACTGATTTTCCAATACCGAAAGTATATAATACGGAATTTTGTTTAGCAGTATTTTCTCTTACTAAATCAATAACAGGATCAACATCCCAAATTTCCCCATCTATATTTATATATTTATATATAATGAGATATTATTACAAATATATAATATTTATTAATTTATCTATTTATTTATCTGTATTTATTTATTTATTTATTTGTATTTTTATTTATTTATTTATTTATTAATTTGTAATTTTATTTATTTTATTTTTATTTTATTTTTTTTTAATTATAACATAGATGTAAATTTATATATTTAAAAAAATCTTTACAAACCTGTTAATAAAAAGATAGAACGATTAAATCCTTCTGGAACCTCTGTACTATAAATATATTCTAATGCATCTCTCATTTCTGTTCCACCCATTGAAGCATCCATTTCATCTATTAAATTTATTGCTGTTTTTAGTGTTTCTTCACTATATTTAACACTTTTGTCAAATAAATGTTCATATAGGGAACCAAAAGTAATGATATTGAAGTAACTATCCTAAAAAAAAAAAAAAAAAAAAACATGGAATTATTATAATTAATAATAATAATAATAAAAGAAAATATTGGTTATAAAATAAATAAATAAATAATAAAATTTTGTAATAATTATAAATTAATTAGTATTTTATTGTTAATTATTAATAATAATATAAAAAATAGTTATATTAATAATAAATAGTAATAATGTTGCAATAATATTTTTACTTTTTAATATTATTGTTGTTGCTGATGTTTATTGTTATTACTATTTATCATTATATATGTATGTTTTATTTATATAATAAAAAAAAAAAAAAAAAAAATTATATTTACAACTGGCATTGATTTTAAGAATAGTGTTAAAGCATCTTTTAAATAATCAAGTTTCCATCCATGCATAGAACCAGATCTTTTTTTTTTTTTTTTTTTTTTTTTTTTTTTGTTGTTGTTGTTGTTGTTGTCGTTGATATTGTCATTTTTATTGTTGTTAATAGTGTGGTAATATTTGTATCAAATTTTTGATTATTAAATGTTAATAATTTACAATTTTCAATTATGAATATTATTATAATTACGTAAAAAAAAAAAAAAAAAAAAAAATAATAAAAATTGATAGAAAATAAATTAATAAATGAATATAAAATAAATTTATAAAAATAAGTATATTTTTTTTATATAATAATATAAAAATTATATATACATATAATATATATGTATAATTAAATAATATATATATATATATTATTGGATTATTATTTACTGATCAATTAAGAAGATGATTTCAACTTTTAATTGTTCATTTTGAATTAAATTTGGCATTAAAGTTAATAAAGAAGCATAAGATTTTAATTCTTCATTATATTCAATAAGTACTTTAGAAATATTTAATTCTTCTACTTCAATATCTAATATAAAATCCTTTTCCAAGTAAACAGTATCTGATTTGAAAGTAACGGTAGCTACATTATTTTTTTTTTCTGAAATATTTTTAATGATTTCATGGGAGGGTGACTCGATAGAATTAATTTTTCCACTCATTTCAAGTTCTACGTTTAAGTCGAGTGTATAATTTACATTATTTGAATATTTTGGATTTCCTTCAAAAATTTTTGATTCAACCTTCGAATTATTATTACCATATCTAGGAGCTATAATATTTGGTAATATAAAAGTAACTTTATTGTTTTCATTTCCTGTATTTAACTCAGTAACATAGGTTAATTTTATATAAACTTTTTGTTTTGGTTTTAAATTTCCAATAGAGACTTGAAATACTTTTACATATATATATATATTTATTAGTTATTAGTATTTTTTTAATGAGAAGAAATAAAACAAAAAAAATAAAATAAACATAAAAAATAAATAAACATAAAAAAAAAAAAGTTGGAACATTTAAAATTTTATATATATTATTATTATTATTTTAAATATTTAAATTATTATAAAATCAAATAATTTTTTATTATTTTTGATAGTATACCATCTTTGTATTCTTCATCCAATAAAAATGCCATATTACCTTGCTTTAAGTATTAAAATTGCAATATAATAGAAAATTAAAGATATATACATATGTTTGAATGTATGTATAATACTCTTACTTTAAATACTATTTGAAATATTAATATTAATAATATTAAATTCTTTATTTAAATACCTCTAATTCTTGTTCGTACAATTTACTAGCTTCGTCATTTTTGTAAATTTTCGCATATATTGATTGACCATCAATATCAGCTTCAAATGATTCCACAGCAGCTTCAGAATCTAATGGAAATTTATATAATGCTTCAATAGTGTCTTCACTATTGTTAATGTAAGTTTGTTGAACATAAACTTTAATTTTTTCAAAAGGTAGAAAATATCAATAGTATTAACAGCAGCAATAATAATATATATATAATATAAATATAAAAACAGAAGCATTAACATAAAAATTTAAATGACATTTCTTTTGACTTTTATTGTACAATTTTAAATTTTAAATTACCTTCTGCTATAGTATCCTTTACTGTTTTATAAATATTCATTTAAAAGTATATATATTTCAATATAATTATATATATAATTATCAATTAGATTTATAAAATAAAATGTAATAAAATAAAAAAAATAAAAAGTATAAATTATAATTATTTCATGTTTTTGAATATTTGTTGAATGTTATTTATTTTTAATTGAAAGAATTATTAAAAAAAAAAAAAAAGAGGAAGAAAGAAAGATTTTACTCTCTGAATGAACAACAACTTTTTCAAGAGGAATTTCTTGTAATATATCGGATTCATTGTATAATTGTGCTAATATATTTCTCACAAATATAAAGCAAAATAATAAAAAATAATTCATACTGGAAGTCTTTTTTTTTAGTATATACTTTATAGTAAATTTTATTTTTTTTTTTTTTAATTTGTAAATTTTTTATAAAACTAATATATTTTTAATAAATAAATGTAATAATATAATTTTACACATATATATTTAATACTAATTCATATTAAAATTAATCTATTTTGTTTTCTTTTTCTTCTTATTTCTATTTTTTAAATTTTTATTTTTTTTTTTTTTTTTTTGCTTTTTAGTTTAATATGAACAATTCTAAAAAAAAAAAAAAAAAAAAAAATTAACTTTAAAAGAATAATTAATATTAATTAAAATTAATAATATTTAATTAAATAGAATTATACTAACTATTTTCAAATTAAATAATTACAATAATAATAATAATAAATACAATAGTAATAATTAATAAATAATTTTTTTATATAAACTATAAAAGATGCAAAGATTCCTGAACCAATAAAAATATAAAAAGATTTTTGAAAAATTAATAATAAAAAATTAATAATAATAATAATCAAAAGATTTTTGACATTTTAATTTCAAAAAAATAATAAAAATAATTATTAATTATTAAATATATTAATATTGGTTTAATACATTTTATGTATTAAACATTTATATTTATATATTTATATATATATAAATTTTTTTTTATATATTTAATTTTTTTTATATTTAATTTTTTTTTTTTTTTTTTATATTATTTTTCTATTTTTTTTACTTTCTAGAAAATTAAAATTAAAAAAAAAAAAATGCAATAGATTTCTAGATATTTGTAATAAGTAAAAGAAGTTCACAATTAAGTATCCTTTATATATATATATATATTTTTAATAAGAATTTAAATAATATTTTATAAAAATCAAATGTTTTCTTCAATAAAACAAACATCTCATCTTCAACGTTCAAGACAAAAATTATCTTCATCAGCTAAAAAAGAAATTTCTTATTCAGAATTAGAAGATATTTCAGTAAATTCACAAGATGTTGCAAAAGCTCCATTAAGAAAAAACTCAATAACTCCACAATGTCTTACTAATAATGATAAAAGAATAATTTCATTAGTGGGAAATATTCCACATACTATACAAGATATTTTTAAGAAATACTCTCATGATAAGATTAAAGGTAATTTAAACTATACATCAGGTTATGCTTACATTGTATTAGGAAATAATTGCTATGTTTGGAATTATCAAAAGGTAATATTAAAAAATATATATATTGAATTGAATACTTAAATACAAAAAGTAATAATAAAATGAATTAATATTTGTAAAATATCAATAAAATTATTATTTTTGTCTTTATTAATAAAATAAAAAATGGATTAAAAATCATTTTAAAATCATTTTCATTATTAATAACAATAAATTTTATAATTTTAATCAATTTCGTAATATAATCTTTTATCATTTTACTTCACCAAAATAAAAAAAAAAAAAAAATAGAATTCAAACGATGTTAGAATTTTCAATTTACCAATTTCTGTTCAATATCTTGTTCAATTTATACCAAAATCTATGACAAATACCTATAACATTGGATTAATGATTTGTACTTATAAAGGTCAAATTAGATACTGGAGTGACATATCATCAAATCCATCCAATTATATATCAGTAAATTTAGAAATAAACAATGAATTTTGTACTTGCATGGAAAGCAATGGGGTAATTTTAATTTTAATTATAAAAAAAAATATGTTTATATGTATTTTTAATAATAATTGTTTTATTTTTTAATATTTTTTATTCCTTAATTATATGTATATATATAATATTAAAATAAATTATAAGCCCGATAGTTTTATTGTTGGAACATCAAATAATAGTCATTTATATTCGATAACAATTGTTAATTTAAGTGGAACCCCAGAATTGATATGTACTGAAATTATTAATTCAGTTGGTTTACTTCGTAAAGTTGGTTCATTCTTCTTTTCCGATAGTAATGACAAAAAAATTATAAAGATATTACCACAACCAGAAATTAATAATTTAAGGTATTAATAAAAATTTCAAAAAAAAAAAAAAAAAAAAAAAAAATATATATATATATATATATATATATATATAATTTTTTATATAAATTTAAACAATTAATGAAAAAAAAAATAATAATAATAAAAATAATAATGATAAAAATCTTTACAATACTAACTTTTTGTATAATTAATATATATAAATGTATATTTATAATAAACAAAATTAATCTATAGAAATGTCTTTATTATCACATCTCATTCAGTACAACTTTTAGAATTCAAAAATAATAATCAACATAGAATGGTTTTTGATAAACCAATTATAAATAAATTAAATGAATTATTCATTCCACCAAAAGACCAATCAGAAATTAAAGAAAAATATAATCCAGATGTTAAAATTATTGATTGTGATATAACAAGGTTAATATGACATTGAAAAAATTATAACAAATAATTAAATATTAAATGATGATACTAAATTTATTATTATATTATTGTTTTGAATTAATAAAATT
>JACVTC010000031.1:1110000-1140000 GCA_016946835.1 Neocallimastix lanati (nom. inval.) | reverse complement strand
ATCCAAAAATTAATTCAATAAAAATATATAATCAAAATAAAAATTAAAAAAAAAAAAATAATAATAATAATAATAATAATAATAAAAGTTAATAATAATAAATGATAAGAATAAAAAAGAAAAATTATTGATATAATAAATATTTAATATTTAATGTTTAATATTTAAATATAATAATATAGAAAATTCTTCTGACTACATTAGAAGACCACAAGATTGTAAAAAAATTCCAAATATTGATAAAAAGTATCCATGGGCAACTGAAGAAAAAAAATCATCTATTAAAGAAGATTATAAGAGGGAAAATCAACAATTGGAATTATATATTAACAACTTTAATATTAGTGATATTATAGAACAAATTATTAATCATTAAAAAAAAAAAAAAAAAGAAAAAAAAAAAAAAGAAGAAAAGAAAAAAAATATATATATATTACTTTTTATTATTTTTTTTAATTTATTCTTAAAAAATTATTTTTTATATGAAACTATTAGTAAAAATTATTGTATAATTTTTTTTATTATTATTATTCAATTTATTTAATAATAAATATATACTTAATATTTTAAAAAAATAAGTATATCTTTAAATTTTTTTTTCTCTTTTATTTTTAATTTCTATAATATATAAATAATTTTCATTTTTTTTTTTATATTCATTATTATATTTTCATATTTTCAATAATTTTTTTAAAAAAAAAAAATATATATATATATATATATATATAATTATTTCATTAAAAGGCATTTAATAAATATATAAATAAATAAATAAATCATTTTTAGAAAAAAGGTTAGGTTATTAAAATTTTTATTTTTAATAATATTTTTTGATGATGCTTAACATTGAATGATCATAATAAATAATAGTATATAAAATATAAATACTTTAATTTTAGTAATTATAATATTTTTTTTTTATATTTAATAATGTCTTTATTAATCTTATGATCAATAAATCTTTAAATAAAAACGTAAAGGTTTATTTTTTGTTTTGTTTTTTTGTTTAGCTGTATACCGCATCTTATTTATAACAATTTTTTTTGTCAAATTTAAATTATACTATTTAAATATAAAAACATTTTATCATTTATGATATTAAAAAAAATATATATATATAAAATAAAGTAAAAAAAAAAAATTAAATAAAAAAATAAAAATAAAAATAAAAGAAGATGAAGTTTAGTTTATACAGTACATAGTATAAATTAAAATTTATGATTATAATGTTTTTGACATTTGACATTAATTTGGTAAATAGAATAATCATTTTTTTTTTATTTATGTAATAAAAAAAAAAAAGATACTAAAAAATTAATAAATCATTGAGTAATTCATAAATCTAATTTTTTAACACCTCTTTTTATTTATTTATATTATTATAATTTAATTATCAATTAATTGATTATTATTATTATTATTATAATTCATTATTTAGTACTACTCAATGAATTATTAACTATTTATTTCTTTTATTTCATTTTATTTATTATTTATTTTTATTTATTATTTATTATTCATTATTTATTATTTATTATTTATTATTTATTATTTATTATTTATTATTTATTATTTAATTATTTTGCTAAAATGTTTTTATTTTCTAATAAATAAAAAATAAATACCTAAACATATTATCAGTCAAAATTAATATATGTTATTCTGAAACCATTTTGAATTAAATCACCAAAATTTATTATTTTTTTTATATAAACATTAATATATTAAAAAATATATTTTAATTTAGTAGATTATATATAATTCTAATAAATATTAATATATAATATATCCTATAATAAATTCAAAATATGTATAGATTTATATGGATAATAAATAAATGTTTTTATTTATAAAGTATTAATTTTAAATTATTTATTATTTATTATTATTTATTATTAATTATTTATTAATTATTATTTATTATTTATTAATAAATACTCTTTTAATTCTTTTTATTATTTATTATTTATTATTTATTCTATTATTTATTAATAAATACTCTTTTAATTCTTTTTATTATTTATTATTTATTATTATTTATTATTTATTATTTAATATTTAATATTTAAAATTTAATATTAAATAATTAATATTTATTTATTTTATTATTTATTTATTATTTATAATTTATTATTTATAATTTATTATTTATTATTTATTATTCAATTATTTAATATTTTATATTTAATATTTATTATTCAATTATTTATTATTCAATTATGTATTTTTCAATTATTCAATTATTTATTGTTATTAATATAACTAATAATTAAATCAATGAAGATAATATATAATACATAAAATAATATATAATAAAATTATATTAATAATTATATTTTATATTTTAAATCTTATTAACTTTTTTTTTTTTATTTTATTATAATCATTTTTTTATTCCTTTATTTTTATTTTCTTTAATATTTATTTTGTTTTTATAATATTCAATATTTTTTTTTTTTAAAAAGGTAATGTAATATACATATTAATAATAAAAGAGGTATTTATTTTATTAAAGGTTATTTATAATAATATATATCAATGTATTTTAATTGATAATAATTATTTATTTTAATTCCAAACCTGAAAAAAATTTTGTATATATATGAAAATATTTTTATTTATTATTATTTAATGAATATATTTGTTTTAATTATTTTAAATTATTTCCATTTAATTTAATTATCTTTTTTTTTTTTTTTTTATTATTATTTTTTTTAATAAAAAATTTACATTAATTGTGGAATTAAAATATATAAATATTATCTTTTAATTTTATTATATGAGCCTAGAAATTGTTGTGTATCCATTTTGTTTATAATATTTTTTATATTTAATTGTTTCCTTGAAATTACTAAATTTATATATATATATATATATATTTTTTATTTTTGGTATATATTATTATTAATAAATTCATATTCTAAAATTTATTTTTATTTTTATTATTATTATTTTTTTTTGTATATTTATATATTATATAATTTTTTTTTTTTCTTTATAAAAAAAGTTATTTCATACAAAATTTATCGGTCAATAATAAAAGAAAACTAATGAATAAAAACAAAATAAAAATTATAAATAAATAAATTCTATAGAATATAATTAAACAAAACAAACAAACAAACAACAAACAAGCAAATAAATATCATAACCTATTGCCAAAAACAGAAATTCATTGCTATATCATTTAATATATATATATTTTTAAAATAAATAAAAAAAAAAAAAAAAAAAAAACATTTCACATAAAATTTAGATATTTAGAATTTCTTAACCTATAGAAACAAAAACAAAAACAAAATAAAATAAAATAATAATAATAAAAGATATATGAATCATTCAACTCTTACTTTACAGTTAAATTTAGCAGAAGTTTTAGCCACTTCTCCAAAGAAAGAATGGAAGAATATTGAAAAATTTATGATATATAAAGTTCCTGAGGACAATAAAATAGAAATTCTTGTAAATATAGTTTTATTATTTGAATTTTTATATTTTTTTTAATAAATAAAAATTCCATTTAATTTTGAATTATAATAAACAAATGAAATTATTATAACCTTATAATAAAAGTTTTATTATTTAAGTTCAATAAAATAAAAATAAATAAATAAATAAATAAATAAATAAAAAAAAAAAAAAAAAAAAAAAAAATTAATTCAAATTCTCAGAATGAATAATAAACAAATAAATAAATTAAATAACTTATTTTTATAACTCAAATTAATTTCATATTGTTTTTAAAATAAATTTAATTTATTTATATAAGCCACCAAGAATCCAGGAATCAATTTTTTCATTAGCTTATTATTTAGAAAAATCTGATGGTACTCATGTCGAAAAAATACTTCCATATTTAATTAATTGCTATAAATATGCCGAAGGAATTTCTTTAAATGAGAATATAAAAGTTGATGGTAAATAATAAAAATATAATTATTAATAAATTAAATGAGATTTCTATTAATTATTAAAACAATTATTTTAATGTTGCTGATATTCTAATATAAATATTATACGTATCTGTTATTTGTGTTGAAATATATATTATATGTATTTAAAATTTTGGTAATGAAGATTGCTATTTAATGCAGTTCTTTTCAAAGGCATTACTGGAAAAGTTGTTTATGTTCGCTGAGAAGAATAATGAATATAAGGATAAGATAAATGAATTAGCTTGGGAATCTCTTACTCATCATACTAATATTTTTTCAGAAATTTCAGAAAGTAATTAAATATATATGTATAATAGAATAAAGCAATATTAAAAAAAACAAAAAAAAAAAAAAAAAAAAAAAAAAACAAATTATATAAAATGACTCGATATAAAATACAAAAATACAAAATAAATATTTTTAGATTTATATACATTATTAACTATATATCTATCAATTTTATTTATAATAACTCTTTTTTTTTTTTTTTTATATTTTTTATTTATTTTTTTTTTATTAACATTTCTTATAATATTATATATATATATATATTTTATTTTTTATATTTTATTTTATTTTATTTTATTTTATTTTTTTTTTTTTAAAATATCTACTTAAATAAAAAAGAGGAAACATTGATCAGCTATTCAACACTTGTTTTAAATGGCATTATTCAATTATTACAAATAATTAATTGTTATATTGATAATTGGTCTGAAGAATATTTGGAAAAAACCCATGAATTATTCAAAATTTTTGTTAAATCATCTTCATTAAAAACTGTTCATGCAATTTCGACCTACACTTTCAAAGGATCGAAGGAAAATTTAGTAATCATAAAATGTCTTAGAGAATATAAGCCTTTTTTTAATAAAAAACAAATTATTTATTCAGGATTATCTCAGAGTACATTGATTGGTCTTGTATTCAAATTTTTAAAGAAAATTTTGATGACAGATATTAAGCAGGCCTATGCTGAAAAACAAAATGAATTAGATCAAACTGCTACCCATGAAAGATTATGGTATCTTTTAACATACAATAAAATCGATTTTACATCACAATTTAAGAGTGAAACAGTCAATGAAATATATCAAACTTCAATTCGTTGGTTTTCTGAATATACACAATTTATTATTAATTCTATCATAAGAAATGATAATATTTCAGAACAGGATCTTTATGCGTTCACAACTGTTCTTGTAAATATTTTTATTAAAATTTTTATTTATAACATGTTTAATCATTGTTATTATTATTATTTTTATTCATATAAATATTGATTAAAAATATTAACATAATATATAATATATATATTATATGATATATATTTTGTAATATAATTCATTATTATTTTTATAAATAGAAAACAATTGTTATATCGGCTCTTCATCTTAAACAAATTGATGAAAGTTTTGTCAGTAAGTTAAAAAAAATTATATTAGATTCAAGTAATATCCCAAAAGTACCAATGACTGTTGTAGTATTAGAAGCCTTAGGCATTATCATGATCAAGTATAAATCATATTTAGTTAATAGATAATATATGAAAAATTTGTTGAATTAGATTTAAAAATATGTTATATATTATATTATATATTATATGTTATATATAAAATATTATATATGATATATTTAATTAATAATATTTTAATTTTTTTTTTTATTTTTTTTTATTTTTTTATTTTTTTTATAATAATTTATTATATATATATTGAAATGTTTTATTGATATATTGATTAATTTTATTTATTTATTTTTATTTTTTTATTATGTTGATATATTATGATTTTTAGCTTCCAACATTTACAAAATTCCATTTCATTAATTATAAAAAGCTTTTTAATTCAACCATCAGAATCTTTCACCAAACTGGATAAAACTTCAGTTACTATTTTAAGACAATGTGCAGCTGATTCTATTTCTTTAGCTCTTAAAGTAAATAAATAATTAAAATTATTATATTAAATATAAATTGAAAATAAAATTTAAGGAAAAAAAACAAAAAAACAAAAAAACAAAAAAACAAAACAAAAAAAAAAAAAATAGGAGGATAATATCAGTACATTAATTTTAATTATTTTTATTATTATTATTTTTTTTTTTTTTATTTTTTTTTTTTTTTAATTTTAATTACTATATATTAATGAAAAAAATAGGCTATCGACAATTCAAAATTATCAAAGGCTGTTTTAGTACATTATTGTGATGAACTTTATGGTATTTCTAAAGAAACATCTGGTGTTAAGACAATTATTTATCATAATGTATTAAAGGCAATTGCTGCTATTGCTTGTCAAATCAATAAAAAAGAAGTAATAATATTTTATATATATATTTATATTAAATATAAATATAAAAATATAAATATAAAAATAAATATAAATATAAATATATATATATATATAAATATAAAAATAAATATATATATATATTTGTAAATTTAATATAAATACTTTTTAGTTTTGAAAAAAAAAAAAAAAAATAAAAGATAAAGAAATATTATTTATAATAAAAAATTATATTTAAATATAATATTTTATAATAGATTATTGATATGGCTGTTCCAGCATTAACTAGAAGATTAAATGAAAATGAAGATCAAGTTAATGCATTATATTGTTTAGTAGAAATTGCTTTAACTAATGATGTTAATGTATTCCGTGATATAATAAATTTATTAGCAGAAATTAGTAAGCAGGAAAATTATGAAAATAATCTTAAAGTTAAAGTTGTAAGTAAATAATAATAATAATAATTTATTATTATTATTATTATTATTACTATTATTATTATTATTATTATATATTATATTATTTGTATAAATCTTTTAAATCTTTTAAATTAATAAAATTAATAATATAATATATTATAAAAAAAACTATATTTAAATATATATATATATATATATATATATATATATTTTTTTTTTTTTTTTTTTTGTATTATTATTATTATTATTATTTTCATTTTAATTAATATATATATATATATTATATTTATTTATTATAATAGATTTATCAGTGTTTCTTAATAATAGCAAGAACTCCAGATTTACCAGCTAAAAAATATGAGTTATTGCTTGAAACATTATTATTTATCTTTGTTAGTAAAACTTTACTTTTACCACCAAAAGATTTAAAGGTTTGCGTTTTATTATTATTATTATTATTATTATTATTATTATTATTTTTATTTAATAATTAAAACAGAATAAATGATTATTTATTTTAAATATATAAATATATATATATATTTTTTCTTATTAATATAATTTATACATATATTATAATATAATAAATCAATTTGTATCTAATATAAATTTTTATAATTAACAGCATAGAAGAAAAATAGATGAATTTACCCCATTATTAATAATAATAAAAGAATTATTTTCACATGATATTATTCATCCAGAACTTGAATGTACTAATGAGATGAACGTTGCTTTCAGAAACTTCTGGTTCTATTGTATATTACTTGGTTTTAGAAATGGTAAATGGTATAATAACTGGCATACTATATTAAGTAAAATTGCTAGATATACCCCAACATTATTAGTATCTGGTAGTAATGCCAATTCATTAGAAACAATTTTAGAATCTAATTCTATTTTACGTCAAAAGTTTTCAGATGGAGTAACTCGTTATTTTAATTATATATATATACATATATATAAATTTTATTATTTAATTAATTTTTTATTTTATTTTATTATTTTATTTTATTTTATTTATTAATTTATATATATTTTTATTTTTATTTATTATTTTTTTTAAATAAAATCTTTTAAATTATTAATAGTTACAATCACTTATTAAAACTGAATGTGCTAATATTATTACAAGAAATACTGAAATAAAGGGATTATCATTTATTCAATCAGCCTATTTATTAACAATTCATCAATTAGAATCAATGAGAATGGACTTATTAGATATTACTTATATTTTCCAATATATATTGAATGAAGCAACTAATAATAGTGGTATTACGAGTGCCATGGATATTCTTGCTGATAGAGTATATATTTATTATATTTAATTTTAAATATTAAATTGAATTAATTAAATATTAATAATTCTATTGAATTGAAATACATCAATTTATACAATTTATTATTATTATTTTATTATTATTATTTTATTATTATTATTATTATTATTATCATTATCATTATTATTTTTATTATTATTATTATTATCATTATTTTTTTTAATTTTTATTGTAATTTATATATTAATTATTAATTTAATTTTATTTTCTTATAATAATTATTTATGATTTTTAATAGATTCTTGATATCTATTTAAAGAAACAAGAAGCTAATATTGGTACAAAGGAATTTACTGAAAATATTGAAAAACAAATAGGATTTATAGTAACAAATGCTAGTCATCGTCTAAAAAGAATAAGAAGCTTCTCAAGACGTTTCCTTGAAAAGATAGTTACAAAATTCCCAAGTGTTTTAACTAATAAGAATACTTTATACTTAATGTTAAATATATTAATTGCATTGACTTCCTCCATGTCTATTAGATCATCAGAGGTATAAATAATATATATATTTATATATATTAATATTTAATTTATTATACCTAGTATTTTAAATTTTTCATGATAATTGATCTATTTTTTTTCTTATTTATTTTATTTTATTTATTTTATTTTATTTTATTTATTTATTTTCTTTAAAAAAACAGAAATTATTCACTGATCATTCTAAAATTAATGATATCGTCTCCTATTTAGAAGTTGCTGATGGTTGTGATCATAAGAAAGAATTAGCAAATGAATATCTTGGTTTATGTAAACAATGGATTGAATATGCTTCAAAGGTTTCATCTGTTGAAATTAATGGCCTTCTTCAAGTATGAGAAATAAATTTGTTTTATTTAGTTTTAATTATTTATTCATTTTTATTATTATTGTAGTTTTTATCTTTATTTTATTATTTTTTTCTTTTTATAATCATTATTAATGAAATTAATATTATAATTATTATTAAATAAAATTTAATAGAGTTACTTATTAAATATTCATATTCCAACCCCTGGTGCCCAAAGATTTATTGGTACTGGTGTTACAAGTCAATTTGGTGATATGTTTGGTAGTAAATGTAAGTATAGATAATATTAAATTTGTTAATAATATATAATTATATAAAATTTATTAAAATATTATACATTTTTATAAAAAAATACAATTACTAATATAATTATATATTTTTAATTTTTTTTTTTTTTTTTTTTTTTTTTTTCTTTTTTTTTTTTTTTTTTCATTATATTTAACACTATATAACTTCTTCAATATGTAGTCATTAATTCTTCATTTATGAATACTTTTTCACTTCAATCATATTGTATAGGAAAAGTTTTAGGTATTCGTGATGCCATTAAAGAAAATTGTATGTCATTTACAATTAAATTGTATTATTATTTTATAATATATTATATTGTTTTTATTTTTTTTATTTAAATATATATATATATATATATATTTTTTTTTTTTTGATTAATTTTTTATCTTAACTTATTTTATTTTTATTTTATTTTAATTTATAAATTAAAAAAAAAAAAAATTAATTTAGTAATATCGGAAAGTTCAATATTAATACAAATGAAAGAAAAACTACAACGTTTTGTAAAACAATATCAATTAAATGTTACTTCATTAAATCAATCAGAGGTTGAAGTAACAAAGATTGTTGAAGAATTTACCTCAGAATTATATATGGTGTGTGCTTATATAATCGTCTCTGAAAATGTTAATAAAGATTTATTACAAGATGTTTGTTGGATTCCAATTCAGATGTTCCATGCTCAAGTTATGGCTGTTGCTAAGGCAGCATGGATTTGGATTATGACAACTAGACCCGAATTAAGTTTAATAATATTAACCGAATTACTTTCTGCTTGGGAATGGACAAAATTTAAGAAGAGAGGTATTTTTTCTGTAAATAAAATGTAAGTTATATTTATTTTATTATATATATATATATACAATGCTATATTTAAATATCTTAATACATATTGAAATATAATAATAATAATAATTATTATTATTATTACTATTTTTTTTTTTTTTTTAATTTTTTATTATATTATATTTTATTTATTTCATTTTTTTTATGTAATAAAAAAAAAAAAATAGGCGTGAAGATCCATTCATGCATCGTATTACTAACACTGTACCAGCAAAAAGAAAGCCAAAGGCACACTTTGCTGAAGTTCACTCTATTTGGGTTGAATTTTTAGCAGATAGATATAATGTTCTTAAATACAATGGAAATGTTTATGATAAAGTATTTATGAAATTAATACAAATATCATTCTGTGATGATAATTTAAGGTAATTTAAATCTATTTATTTATCTGTTTATTTATTTTTTATATTTTTATTTATCGATTTTATCGATTTATAAGTTGATAGTTGATGTGTGATATTTATTAATTATTAATTATTAATTATTATTATTATTATTATTATTATTTAATCAATATATATATATATATATACTTTAATTATATTTTATTATATTTTATTATTATTATTATTATTATTATTATTATTTTTTTTTTTTTTTTTTTTTTTTTTTTTTTTTTTTTTTTTTTTTTTTATTTTTATTTTATTTTAATTAATATATATATATTTTTAATTTTATTTTATTATAATTTTTAATAAAAAATAGTAATTCTATGTACGCAAGAAAGACTACATTCCAATTATTAACTTTGGGTATGAAGGTTCTACATCATCCAAAGCAGAGACCTGATGATTCTAAATTTGAATTATTATTAAAGAAAGAATTATATGAAGTTGCATTTTCATGGTTTAAAGATCCATCGGCGTATGTTATAATTATTGTATATAAATTTTAATAATATTGTTTTTCGATATAATATCTAATCCATTTAAATTTATAACAATATTATTACCTATAAATTAATAGTTGGGGTGATAGTAATGATAAACAAACTTTAGAAAATGAAATAAGAGCAATTGATGAATTCTTAAATGTTGTTAGGTTAGATGTTAAGAATAATTATCAATCTTTGAGAAATTTGAATAAATTTAAACATACAGGAATTATATTTAAGATTCTTTTCCAACAATATAGTAAATTAACTTATGGTAATTATTTTTTTTTTTTTTTTTATTTATTTTATTCCAAGATTAAATTTTATTATTATAATAATTATAAATATTATAAAAATCATATTAATTATTGATATTATTTTATTTTTATTTTTATTTTTATATATATATATATATATTTTATTATATTTCGTTTCATTTCATTTTTTTTATATTTTATTTTTTTATTTTTTATTTATTTATTTTTTTTTTTTTTTTCATATAAAATATTATATAAATCAATAAATTTTTAATTTTAATAATTTTATTCATTAATTGAAATATATATATATATATATTAAAGAACAATTCGCAAAGAATGTATTAAAGATATTTGAAAATGCACAAGAAATTCTTTTACTTTTACTTGAAGATGAATTAAGACATTTAGATATCTGGTATGATCCAGAAAGAAAACAATTAAGTAAAGTTAACATTCCAACTCGTTTAAGTTATAATAAGGTAAAAATAAATGCTATTATTATATATATGTATTATTTTATTATTTTATATTTTTTAATAATATTATTATATAAAACATTATATATTTATGTAAATATTTATTTATTTATTTATTATTATTTTTTTTTTCTTTTTTAAATAAATTACTATTAATAATCAATAGAATAAATGGGGATCATTAATTTCAAGTGCCTGGAATATATCACCATCACTTGCTTCTGAAATACCAAATAAATTTAAATTACCAATATTGCATAGTGAATTAATTAGATTAATTATAGCAAATCCATTAGCTGTTATTAATAGTACTTCTGCATTGGAAGAAGTCATTAGTCAAAAATGTAATATTAGTGGTAATTATGGATTCCGTGTAAGTACTTATATATATATAAATAAATATTATAAATACTTATTAAATTTTTAATTATTATAATTATAATTCCATAAATTTATTAATTTTATATAATATATATATAATATATATATATATATATATATATTTTTTTTTTTTTCTTTAATTTTTTTATTTTTTTATTTTATTTAATTATTAATTCTTCTTCTTCTTATTTTTTCATTTTTTCATTTTTTTTATTCATTTAATTTAATTTATTTATTTATATTTATTTATTTATTTTTTTTTTTTTTTTGATTGTAAAGTCATTATTATATTGGACCAATGTATCACCAATTCATGCTATTTCCTTCTTAGCTAATCAAACAGAAAAAAATCCTTGGGAAATTCAATATTCCCTTAGAGTATTAGAACATTTCCCGCCAGATATGATTTTCTTCTATGTACCACAGATTGTACAACTTTTAAGAGATGATCCTTTAGGTTATGCTGAACATTATATTTTAAAGACAGCTCATTCATCACAATTATTTGCTCATCAAATTATATGGAATATGAAAGCTAATATGTTTATAGAAGAAAAGGATGGTTCATTAGTTGTATGTAAAATTTTATTAATTATATACGTAGTATATAAGTAATATAGCTTATATCAATATTTATTATTTATTATTTATTTATTTTATTATTTTTTTTTTTTTCAAAAATAAACTTTTATATTTTATGTTATATTTTATTTTATTTATTATTTATTAATTTTTTTTTTTTTTTTTTTGACAATTTATTTATTTATTATTATTTATTATTTTAAAAAGCCTGATAAAATCAAACCGGTACTTGAACGTATGATTGAAAAAATTGTTAACCCATTATCAGGTTCAGATAAGGAATTCTATGAAAGAGAATTTACCTTCTTTAATGAAGTCACTGGTATTTCTGGTAAATTAATGCCATTCATTAAATGTACAAAACCAGAAAAGAAGAAGAAGATTGATGAAGAAATGGCTAAGATTAAGGTTGATGTTGGTGTCTATTTACCAAGTAACCCAGATAGTATTGTTGTAGATATTGATTATAAATCTGGTATACCATTACAAAGTCATGCTAAGGTATAATATAAATACATATTTTAAAATAATTAAAAATAAAATAAAATAAAATAAATTAATAAATAAATAATAAAAAGCAAGAAACAAAAAACAAACAAACAAACAAACAAACAAACAAACAAACAAACAAACAAACAAAAAAAAAAACAATAAAAAAATGAAAATCTTGTTTTATAAAATTATTTATTATTTATTATGTTAATTTATTTTTATTTATTTATTTTTTATTTATTTATTTATTTATTTATTTATTTATTATTATTATTATTATTATTTTTTTATTTTTTATTAATTTTTTTAAAAAAAAGGCTCCATTCTTAGCTACTTTCAAGACTAAACCAAGAGCTTCAAGTGAAAATGAAAATAATAATGAAGAAATTGATAGTGAAACTGAAGATAATAATAAGGAAATTTGGGAATCCGCTATTTTCAAGGTTGGTGATGATTGTAGACAAGATATCCTTGCTTTACAATTAATTGCTATCTTTAAAAGTATTTTCGTTAAAGATGGCTTAGATATGTATTTATATCCATATAGAGTAGTCGCTACCGAACCAGGAGTAATTAATTATTTTAATTTTTTTAATTATTAATTTTTTATATTTAAAATTAGTAATTTATTTTTAATAATTTTATAAAATATTAAAGTTGTATTTATTAAATAATATATATATATTTATTTATTTATTATTATTATTATTTTTTATTTTAATATTAATTTATTAATAATAGTGTGGTGTTATTGAATGTATTCCAAATTCTATTTCAAGAGATCAAATGGGTAGAGAAAAAGTTAATAGTTTATATGAGTAAGTAAATTAATTTGTTATAATAATAATAATAATAAATGTAAAAAATTATATTTTTATAATATATAACCAAAAAAACTAAAAAAAAAATTTTTATTTAATAGTTATTATGTTGTTAAGTTTGGTCACTCAGATACCGTTAGTTACCAAAAGGTAATAATAATAATAATAATAATAATAATAATAACAATAATATATATATATATATATAATGATAAATAAATAAAAAATATAAAAGCAAATAAAAATTTTTAGCGAATAATAATAGTTATATTGTTTTTCTAATATAATATAATATATATTTATATTTTTATAGGCAAGAGCTAACTTTATTAGAAGTTTAGCTGCTTACTCTATAGTATTATATATGCTTCAAATTAAGGATAGACACAATGGTAACATTATGTTTGATAATGAAGGTTACATTATTCATATTGGTAAGTAAAAATATATACCATTTTATTTTATTTTATTTTATTTTATTTTTTATTATTAATAATGAAATTATATATTTTGATGTAATGACCTATAGATTTCGGTTTTATTCTTGATATTTCACCTGGTGGTGTAAACTTTGAAAATGTACCATTTAAGTTAACTAGTGAAATGCTTGAAGTTATGAGAGAAGAAATTGATCAACAACCATATGAATGGTTCTGTGAATTATGTATTCGTGGTTACTTAGCTATTAGGTATTATATAGTTAATATATATATATATATATATTTATATATTCATATATTTTACTCCGTTTTATTTATAATACATTAAATTAAATCAAATTTAATTAATATATATATGTATATCATATTTTTTTTTTTTTTTTTTAATACTTAATTAATTTTAAATTAAAAGACCATATGCCACACAAATTATTGAAATGGTTACGTTAATGCAAGATTCTGGTTTACCATGTTTCAGAGGTGAAGTAACTCTTAAAAAATTAAAGCAACGTTTCCAATTAGATCTTACTGAACAACAAGCTGCTGATTTCATGTCAGAAAGAATTAAAGAAAGTAGACAAAACATTTTGAGTGTTGGTTACGATCTCTTCCAACAAATACAAAATGAAATTCCATATCATCGTTAGAAAAATGACAAAAATTTTTAATAATTAAATAATGAAAAAAAAAAAAAAAGTAGAAAAGAAACAACAACAACAACAACAAAAAAAAAAAAAAAAAAAAAAAAAAAATTAATATCAAAATTTACCTTTTTTTTTTTTTTTTTTTTTTTTTTTTATAAAGTATTATCAATCCATCTTTTATATTATATATATATATATACAAATTTAGAAATCTTAATGAAAAAAAATTTTTTTTTTAATTTTTTTATAAAATTTTTAAAATCAATTCAAATTTTTAATACAAAACTATAAAAGTAGAATATTCAAAATGAAATATTTTTATTTTAATTAATGACCTATAATAATAATAATATATTATTATTATTATTATTTAAATAATACTACTTATCCATAAGATCAATAATAATAATTAAAAATAAAACCAAAAAAAAAAAAAAAAAAAAAAAAAAAAATAAAGTAAATTAACTAATAGGATAAATAAAAAAAAAAAAAAAAAAAAAAAAAAAAAAAAAAAAAAAAAATTAGCAAATAAATAAATTAAATATAATAAGAAAAAAAAATTTATAATTAAATTATATATATAAATAAAAATTATATAACAATATTAAATAATAATAATAATAATAATAATAATAATAATAATAAAAATCTTCCATTATTAGAGATAAAAAGATAATAAAAATTAAAAAAAAAAAAAAAAAAAGAAAAAATATTATTTTTAATTATATTTTTTATAAAATGAAAAATATTGAAAATAAAATCATAATTTTTATACACTTTTTTTTCTTTTTATTTTTTTTGTTAAAAAAAAAAAAAAAAAAAAAAAAAAAAAGTATACTAAAATAATCTTATAATCTTTATAAATAAACTATTAAAAATATATGATAATAAAAAAAAAAAAAATTAAATATTATATATATTTTTGAGTGTTTTTTTTTTAATTCTATTTTTATTTTATTTTTCTTTAAATAAAATGAAAGAATAAAAATCTAATTTAATTCTTTTTTCAATTTCGTAAATAAAAAATGGTTGTATTATATAAAAATGAAAAAATTGTTTTATTATTATTATTATTATTTTATAATAAACTTTTTATATATTCAAAAATTTTTTTAAAAAAAAATTTTTTTATGTAAGATTAATTAATTATCTAGTAATTGAATATTAAAATTTTTAGAAATTGATTAATAAATAGAAAAAAAAAAAAAAGAAAATATTAAATTTATATCTCTTTTAATATTGATTTCTCATATTAATTTTTATTTATTTATTTTTTTTTTTTTTCTAATATTTTATAATTTTAAACCTAATAACAATAAAATTATAATATATATAATATAAGAAGAGTAAGAAGAGTAAGAAATAAAAAGTGATAAAAGAAATGGACAAAAAAAAAAAAAAAAAAAAAATAAAATAAAATTATTATTATTAATAAATATTATTAATTATTTTATTAGTTATTATCATTTATCATTTATATATATATTAAATTTTTTATTTATTTATTTATTATTATATTATTATTGATATATAAATAGAAAAAAAAAATATAGATTAATATATTTAATATATTCTAATATAAAATACTTGTTAATGTTTATATATATAAATATATAAATATATAAATATAATATAAATAATGCTAAAAAAAAAAAAAAAAAAAAAGTATTGAATAGAAAAAAAAAAAATATTGAATTAACTAAAATAAAGAAAATGAATTATTAAAAAATTAATAAATAATAATAATAATAATAAAATAAAAATAAAAGAAAATGAAATTAAAATATAATGAATAAAAATTTCATTGTAAAAAAACTTTTAATAATAATAAAAAAAAAAAAAATGCAAATATTATATATATATATACTATATTATTATATATATTTTTTTTAAACAAGATTATTATTATTATTATTATTATTATTATTATTAGTATTTAAATATATTTATTTAATATAATATTAATATAATATTAATTCAATATTAATTCAATAACCTTCTATTGATTGATCTGTATTAAAAAATATTTTTTTTTTTTTTTTTTTTTTTTTTTTTTTTTATGATTACTATTATAAATTGAATAATAAATTATTTATTTAGATTATTTTATTTTTTTTTTAATTTATATATATTATATATTATATATATATATTTATAATTTAATTAACACTTTTTTCATGAACCTTTAAAAATTCCCATAATTGTTTTAAAAATTCTTGATCTATACCCTTTAATTTACATTTTTGATTTTTAAGTTCATTAGCTTCAGATTTAATTTCAATTTTAGTTTGATAGGATTGATTTTGTGAACGAAGAACGAGAGCTATTTGTGTGACTAAAATTAAAGTAGTATGTTCAAATATATATACTATATCATCTATTATTTCTTGATTACGTTCAGAGAAAGTATTTTTATTATCACTATAGAAATCATATAATACTTGACATTGACTGAGACAATCTAACATTGTACCAAAGGAACATGGTCCATAGGTATTCATTGTTGGAGCTAATATATTTAAATTATCATCCCATTGAGTGTAAGATTCTTTAAGTATAAAGTTGGCATTTGAGAACACACGGAAACAAGCTAATAAGTTTCTTACGGCTTTAATAATTAAATACTCAATAGTTTCAACAAATGGAGATATATTGGATCTCTTATTAGTCTTTGATTTCTTTAAAATTGGTTTAATGTTTATATCTTCCTTACTATCATTACTACTATCATTCTTTTTAAGGGTTGTTAAAGAAGTTGATGATTCTGATTTATTTTCTTTGACTTCCGTAGTAAACTTTACGGATTTTTTAGCGCTATTAATATTATTAATTTCCTTTTCTTCACTGGATAATGGCACAGCACGTGTAGATAACACTCTTGTATGTTGAAGTAAGTAAATCAAATTTTGGAAAAGATCAAGGGAATTAGAAATAAATATATATAATATTGGTGGTAAGTTAATATTAGAATATTTATTACAGCATTGACCTAATTGGTAACCTAACTCTGTTATTTTTACAATTTCTTCTAATTGGCCATAGGTTATAGGGTCATTATCGGTGATTTCTAATGATTTTATGATTTGATTTTCATATATACCCATGAAACCAATGACTTCTCGTATAAAGTTTTGATTATAACGAAGATTAGTAAGCATACTAATAGTAATAGAATTAATTAAACACCATATTTCATGCCATGGGTTTCTCATTTTTTCACTACCATTAACAATATATGGTTCAAGATTACCTTTTTGAATGATGGGAGATAATGAATTATTAGTGAAAATAGTAATACAACCTTCTAAGGCAAGTCTTTCGGAACCAGAAGCACTATTGGATAAGGCCTGAATTACATATAAAATTGTTTTAATAATGGTTGGATCACCATTGATGGAAGAAGAAATTGAAGTACAGAATACGTTTAATAGTAACTGAATAATGTTATATCTTTGTATTATAGGTAACCAGATAGACGAATTTAATCCATAGTCAGTTTGAATTAATTCAGTGACGAGTGAAGAAACAATTCTGATATCATTGGCATTTCCTTGATAACTGTTCTCGGCAAGACTTCTTAACATTGGAGCATAGAAAGAACAAATAATTGGGAATAAAGTATGACATAAACTCTTTAAATTACTATCAATATTTAAATTATTTTTTTCTATTATTAATTTATAACTACGTAATGTAAAGCAAATTAATGAGAATAAGGAGATATAAAAGGTACGATCTATTACTTGTCCAAATTCATAGGAACTGAATCCATTATTTTGTTGAAGAGATAAAATTAAGAGTGATAATAAAGATTTAACATCATCAATTTTTATGTCGCTAATAGTTGTTTCTTCTTCAAGCATACTTTTCCATTTATTTATAAGGAATAATAAAAGAATACATAGTTCTGATCGAGAAGAATAATCTTTATCCTGTCCATAGCTCTTCATTTTTTCGCCTATTATTTGTATAAAATCAAATAAAGTAACTGCTGGTTTTTTCATTGATACAGTCCAGAATACATCACCAAGATGAGCTGAGGATAATTCAATAAAGCACTTCCATGATTTTAATAAATTATACTGAGCATCTAATATAGAGAGCTTATGATTTAATAGACAAATTCTTAATAACAAATTAGATTGCTCTGTTACTTTTTCGTTTACATTAACAAAACAGAATTTTGAATTAATTAATTGAATATCAAATAAGAAACGATCTCCATAACTTCTCTTATTAAATATTAAACTTTCACTAATGGTATTTGAATTATCATCACTAATATCCATTGCATTATTTATCTTTTCTGGATTTTCAACAATAGAGAAAGAATCCAAATCAATGGATGGACAAGCCAATTTCCATTCATCGTAGACTCTTTCTAATTGACCCTTATCAAAGGATAGGGTAAAGAGACTTTCAAGCCATGCTTTATAGGATTGATCCTTAATAATTTTTTTAAATAAATCACTGAAATTACTTGAGGTACTTGATAATGGATCCTTTTCCTTTGTAATTTGATGATTTAAACATAAATGTAGTTCCATAGCTAAAATACGAAGAATGTAAGAATTTATAATATAGTGATTGGAGATAGACTTTGTAGTGTCATTCCAAGTAGATTCTAATTGACCGTTGGATTGAATGGATAAGGAGAATTCTTCAGAATTTTCTTTGTATGGTTTAAATATTAAATTACTGAATTTTGTCCAAATATTCTGCTTTCTTAATTTTTCTAATATGGCATAATAATTTAAGGCATTTTGCCATAATAAATCTAAAAGCTTATAGATAAGTACCATGATATCCAATTTTGTTTTATAGTATTGTTCATTATTATCAAGGGCTTTAATAATAGCTGAAAGCACTGACTTCTTATTAATTTCACTCTTTTTAAGTGGGATAATTTTTCTATCCTTATCAGTGGTCTTTGGTTTATCTTTATCATCTTTATTATTTTTATCAAGTTTTTCTTTATCATTTTCATTTTCTTTGAAGGTGCTACTGCCAATTTTGAACTTATCAATATTACCAGTTAATAAAATTTTAGCTAATCCATGTTGAACTTGAATAATGGATATCATTAATGTCCATAAGGAAATGTGTAAATCATCCGATTGATTATCATCAAGCATAATATCAATATACTGTTTACATAAAGAACTAGTGAAATAGCCAACAAAAGATGGTCTACTTTTACCCCATTGATTTGTGGCAATACATAATTCATTTAAAGTATCAATAGCATTAGTACAGAGATGAACATTACATTCATAATTAGCATAAGATGCAATAATAGTAACCAATTCAGCATCATTCTTATAAACAATTTTATCCAAAAGAGCCTGCTCTAATAAAGATATGGCAGATGGATAGCAGTGTCTTCTATATTGGATAAGATATTTTACGAATTTGAAGCTAGATATAATTAATTTTTCCAACTCTTGGGCTTCCTTAATTTGATTCTTTAAATAGAATGCCTTAATAGTTTCTTGGCCAGTTCCAATTACATTTAAAAGAGGCGTTAAATGATAAAGAGTACCATTTAAGAATGTGTTAATAATGGAATTTTGAAGCATTTTGAAGGTAACAGCTCTTGAAGTTTTATTATTCTTTTGACTACCATTTATTTTAGTTAAAAAGTTTTGTTTATTAGTTTTATCATCTGTAGATTCTGCTTTTTTTGCAAAGAATGGTGACTTTTCTAATACTGAATTGAATATATGAAGAATTTGTAACCCAATTTTGAATTTTTCCATATTATTTACATATCTCCATGTATCATAACATGGGAAAATATCACTTTGTAAATAAGAAATACTCCTGTATAAAACTTCCAATTTAATATCATATAACTCAGAATCCATATCTTGAGTTTGTTGTTGAATTTCACTAATTGCTGTATTGACTAGATCTAAAAAGGCTAATGTAATTGGATACTTACCATTTGTCATTTCTTTAGATTGAAGCAGACGTTGAAGTCCTCCATTAGTTGATTGACTTTTTATTTTGTTGATTCCATTAATTGCATGGAAACTCGAACGAGGTATAATTGTTGATTGGTGTAAAAAGGTCCAAATTTCATGGGAATGATTTGGTAAAAATGCCTTTAAGCAGTATATACAAGAAGTAATTAGATCTTCTGGTGGATTATCTAGAGTAACAGAACGATTTAATACTCTAATAATTTGCCCAATAATTTCAGTTTTAAGAAGTGATTTAATTCTTGTAAATTCAGAGAAATGATATATAAGTTCTGATCCTGCTTCCTTACATTCCGTTAAAATAACTTTTAGGAGTTGAAGAATTAATGTAACAGTAACAATTTTAGACTGTTCTAAATTCTTTTCGTTATCATATAAAATTGGTATTTGAAGGAAGTTTTCTATAATGCAGAAAAAGAAATGCCATACAGAATAATTATATTGCCATTGAATAATATATGGTGCAGAAGATGAAACTAATCTGCCCATAGTTTCTTCTGGTATTACAAATTTCCAATTGTCATTATTGTCTGGTATGATAACTTGATCTTTTTTCGTAACATAAGTTTGTCCATTTATTACATAATTTTCTAATCTTGTATTATCAATAACATTAGTGAAGGTTGTGACCTCACATAAATATTGGAACACAGCCATGGCTGCTTTTGGTCCTGAAGCTAATGAACTTAACAAACGTATAAATAAATTAAATTGAGCAGGGAATCTAGCTCTTGATATATCTAAAAATGATCTTCTTTCTTCATGATAAAAGTCTTCTGTCCAGAATTGATTACATAACTCTACTTGCTTGTCATAAAGTTCAATGATACATTCTACAAAAGTATCGAAATCGGTTATATTTTGAATTTCAAAACCAACCATAATAATGGTGAAAAATCCTTTTAAAACACTTTTATATCCAATTGATATATCTTCGTTTTCAGCATAACATGGTCCCTTTAAGGATTGTAATAAATACTGGAATACATCACATTGACGTGCACGAATTGCTTGAATAACTGCAACTTCTGGTCCATCTCTTGGTCTTAAAAATTCTGCTAATTCTTCATATTCACCATCTAAATTTGATTGCTGTTCATCTAAATATTGAGATATTCTTGAGAGAAAAGCTGCCCATGCAATGAATATTGGACCAACATTACTTTGATAATTGATGTCTTGTATGATATTATGAAGTTCAATAATATGTTTTGGTGATGAGAATAAATGAGTTTCAACTGGTGGTGAAGGTAAAATAATATCATCCATTACTGATTCTAAATTTAAAATTTCAATGAAAAGAATAATAGCTAAATGACTCACATAGTTTGATAATTCTAATGATTCCTTATCAAATTTTGCTTGATTATTTTGCTTTAAACCAAATTTTGTTTCTATTAAAATATTAGTAATTTTTATAACTTGTTTTGGATTACACATAACTCTTGAATAATAGATTAAAAATAAAATTTTTAATAAACATTTTTGCTCAATTAAGTTTTGCTTAACCCATAAAGTTGATTTATTCCAATCAGATGCAAAAGATTCTGGAATTGAACTTAAAGCTGTTTTTTGATATTGAGTTAAAATAGTATTTATGAAATTTTCATCTTTTAATAATTGATCTATTACTTTTTTTGCTAATTCTTTATGAATATTTGATTCTGATTCGTCTTCTAAACTTTGAAATAAAGCAATAATTAAATTTAATAAACTAGTTCTTTCTTGGAAGTAATGTTCAATAATATCATCAACAACTATATCTATTGAAATTTCTGAATTTTGGGTGTAACCCAACGCTTGATAATATTCATAACATTTTAATTCATCTAATTGTAATATCTCACTTGCCTTTAAAATAGCTGTCTGAACATTTTTATTTTTAGCAGTTTTTAATGTTGTTTCTAATTTTGTTTTACTATCTTTCGATTTACCTTTAAAAGAGTCTAAAACGATCTTTAAGTCACCTAAAATTCCTAAAATTATAGGTTCAATTTGCTTTTGGGTATGATTAAGGGATTCAAACAATTCAAAAATATTTTGATTTGTTCTACATATTAATAAATAAAATTCAAGTCATTTTAAATATATGTTATCGTTGATGATTAATATATTTATCAGAATTTATATAAATGTAAATATAAATATAAATATAAATATTAATAAATAATAATAAATAATATATAAAATTAGTATAATATATTTATTAAGAGGTTGATGAACCATTAAAAAATGTTAACGAAATTAATTGACCATCAAATTTTTATTTAAATATATTTTATTATTATTGTGTTATTTATTTTTTGATAAACCTTTAATAATTATTTTCCATTTATTTGATGTATACTCATTAATAAATTAAAACATATATATTTATTTTATTTTATTATATTTAATTTTATTGAGAATATACCTTATTTTAGAATCTGATTTTAACATTTTTTTTTTTTTTTATATATATTTTTATTAAATTAAAAAAATAATTTACTTATTATTATTACACCTTTTTTTTTTATTGCTTTAATTTTGTTTTTAATATACCAAAAATTTTCTTTTCTTTTTTTTCTTTTTTTATTTTAGTTTATTGTATTCTAATAAATCATATTTATGTATATAATAAATTAAAAAAAAAAAAAAAAAAAAAAAAAAAAAAAAGATTATAAATAGAATTTTATTAAAAAATTTAAAGCAATATAATATAATGAATTTAAAATCTAATTATTTTCATATAATAAAAATGTTAAAAACGAAATAATTTATTTAAATAAATTTATATACTTTTTAATAATAATAATGATAATAGTAATAATAATAAAAATAATTAAAAAGTAATACAATAATTTAATGAAAAATTAATATTAAAAAAAATAAAATAAGAAAAAAAAAAATTTGATAAAAAAAAATTTTTTTTTTATTATGTTATAATATTTGTATTTTACACTTTATTTTATTAATAAAAAGTTTGATAGAGTTAAAATTTTTAACAATGATTGGTTGCTGTTACAAAATCATTATTTGAATAATACATTTTTTGATATTAAAAAATATTGAAATAAAAATTTTTTTTATTTTTGAACAAAGAATTAATTCTATCCATAATTATATTTTATATAATTATGGATAAGAAAGATACCTTTCACAAAAGGTATCTTTCTAAAGCCTTATAATTAAAATTTTTGTAATATGAGATTAATAGTCTATTTTTTTTTTTTTTTTTTTTTTTTAATAATATAGAAATATTTGTTTATATATATATATATAACTAAATATATATATATATTTAATAAAATTTAAATATATTTATATTTTATATTACTGTTAAAACATAATACTTAATTATTTTATTTTATTTTTTTTTTTTTTTTATTTCTTTATTTCTTTATTTTTTTATTTCTTTATTTATTTTTTTGATTTTGTTTTTATTCTACTCATATGTATTGTCATAATAATTCATTATAATAATTTTGAAAAGATCATAATAATTAAATAAATCTTTTTCATATTTTATTTCTTCTGGTTCTACACTCTTTCTTTCAGAAAAACTTGTTGCTATATCTTCAACATCTTTTAGTACATTAATCCATTCGGATCTATGTTTTTTAGTTAATTTATGATCAACTAAATAACTCTGTATTAATAAAAAAAGAACACGAAGAATGATCAAATATCCTTTAGAGGATTGATCTATTGGTATAAAATTTAAACAATAAGCTAATATTTTATCTTCATTTAATTCAATATGTAATGGTACACTTCTTCTTCCTTCATAATTACATTTATTCTGAAGTATTCTTTCTATGATACCTTGTTTTACTTTATTATCTATAATTGTCTTTTATTTAATAATAATAATAATAATAATAATAATAATGAATAGAATAAAAGTAATAATGGCTATTAATACATTTGTGCTTTAATTTAAAAATAATATAATTAATTAATATATTTTAAGTTTATTATTATATTTTTTTACTTCAATAAATGTAATTAGCATTCTTTCTGTTATATTTGCTAATATGGTATTAATTATTTCTTCTCTGCTTATTAAATATTTTTTTTCATTTCTAGATGATTTTGGTTTGGTATAACTATATAATGATACCTATTTTATAACGAATTAAATATTTATAAGTATACAATTATATTTATAATTTAATTACAAATATATATATATATATATATATATATATATATATTTTTTTTTTTTTTTTTTTTGCTTTGTTTTAGTTTTTAATAATATTAAAATACGATGATAACATATTTTCAATAGCTTTTTTTTTTTTTTTTTTTTTTTTTTTTTTTTTTTTTATAAATTATTGTGAACAAAATATTCATTTTTTTTTTAGTTACCATATATATAAATAATTGAATATCATATTGTATAAATGATATCTCATCAAAGTCATGAAAAGTTGTATAATCATACAATTCACAGATATTAATCAGTAATTTTTTTAAATTGATACTTTTGATTATACGAAATAACAACGTTTTTTTCATTAAATCTTTATATAATGATAAATAATAATTTTATTTATTAGTTATATCATATATATATATATATATTTTTTTTTTTTTTTTTTTTTTTTTTATATATATATATATATCTTACTTTGATTCTGAAGTATATCATTTTTTAGTATGGTAATTATGGTATGAAAAAATAAATAAATATTTACTGGCTATATAAAATTTTTATTGAAAGAAAAAAAAAAAAAAAAAAGAGAAATTAAATTATAAAATTAATAATTTAATATTTTAATTAATATTAAATATTATTATTTTTTGGTTTATTGTTTATTAAATACTCTACTTACTTTTTTAATTATTCTTGTTTCTTTATATCGTACTATATTGAATAATTCTTTATTAATCTATTGAATTAAATTAATAGATAATATAAATTAATATTATATTTTATAACATACAATACTAATTATATATATACATATAGTAAATGTCAAAAAAAAAAAAAAAAAAAAAAAAAAAAAAAAATCAATGTACATATAAAATATTTTTTTAATTACTTCGTCTAAGACTTCATTATGTTCATCATCTTTATTCAATTTTTCATAACCTTCAATCTTATTGGTATTAAAATGTTATTTAAAATGTTAATATTAATCCTACTATATTAATATTAAAAGAAAAAAAAAAAAAAGAATTTTTTTTCTTTCGTTTCAAATCAAATATATTTCTATTTATATATATTTACATTTCCCAGTGAGTTCATCATTATATATATTATATTATTAAAGTAAAATAATTCGTCTTCATTAGCAATAAATTCGAAAGGTAATTCCTTATTTTTATTAGGCTTATTAAGCTTTTCATAATCATATATTCCTGGAATACATGCTATATTTTCAATTATACCACATGCTTCATTAACTACACTTTTATCATTGTTATTAAGACAAGTATTTAATAATAATTCTATTATTTCTCTTTTTAAAGAATTAATTTGTATATATCAATTATTAAATAAAATTATATCATGTAAAAATGTAAAAATATATATATATATATAATATTAAATTATTTAATGAAATTATTAAATGATTTTTTTATTTTTTTTTATTTAAATTTAGAATGAAACACATAAATAAATATATATATAGAATAAATGCATTTTGATGAAATATTTCAATAGAATTAATACAATAAATAAAGTTATTTATAATAACTAACTTATTTGGATATGTATTTACAGAATTAAAAGCTTGAAGTATAGGAAATACGGATATATCTTCAAATGAAATTTAAAATAAATATATATAAAATATGTTATGAAATATTATATATAAATTTTATAAAATATATATAATTTTAAATATAATATAATAATATATATTTATGAGTAATGAGTAATATATATTATATATTTTTTTAATCTTGAATTATTTTCAAGAATTATAATTACAATGATTTTCTTCTAAAAAATTTTCTATAAGACTTTGTTGTTGAGATGTATATGGTTTTCCCTTTTTTTGAGATTTTTGATTATCATTATAAATAGTTTTATTAATGTTATCGAATAATATATCTTTTTCTATAATTGTATCTTCACTATCGGTTGAACGAAGACTTTTTCTCATTTTTTTTTTTTTTTTTTTTTTTTTTTTTTTTTTTTTTTTTTTTTTACAAATTTTATTTCAGAAAAAATATATAATATAAAATAATTAAACTTTTATCTCTTAAATAATATTAAAATAATATTTAAAATCTATAAAATTTAAAAATTAAAATTTTATATATAAATATATATTTATATATAAAAGGCATTTCAAATGGAATTAAAAAAAAGTTTGATATTTTAATAATTACTATGGCTTTTAATTTTATATAAGATATATATAAAAATTCATAGCTTATATTAAAATCAAAATTATATATAAAATATAGTTTTGATGTTAAATTTTTTTTTTTTTTTTTAAATCTTTATTATTTCATATAATTTTGATTTTTCATTTATGTAATATATTTATATTATAATGAATTAAATACAACTTTATATTATTCTTTATGTTTATAAAATATAAAAAAAATTATTATAATTAAAAATTATTATTATTCATATATTACATATTATTTTCTACTCATCTTTAATTATTTAATTTTTTTATGGTATTTTATTAATTTTTATTTTTATTTTTATTATTATTATTATTATTATTATTATTATTTTTAATAAATTACATATTTATATAGAATAAATGTAATAAAGAAAGAAGAAAAAATGGTATTTTTATTAAATAGTTGATATATATATATATGTTTATGTATGTATTTCTATTTAATAAACTTTTAAAAATTAAACAATCATAATGATTATAGTAATTTTTATTATATATATATATATATATTAAAAGATTTATTCTTGATCTGGATGAGCAAATCTTAAAAAGTCAACTAGTTTAATGATTATGGATAAAGTGCAATCAAATAAATAATATTAGTAAATATAATTATAAGATATATATATAGTGATTAAATTTTTTTTTTTTTTTTTTTTTTTTTTTTTTTTTTTTTTTTTTTTAGATATAATAATTATTATATATACCTTGAATATCAACAGACTTCTTTTTATGAAATTTATACATAGCTGGAATGTCATACTAAAAAAAAAAAAAAAAAAAGGAGACCAATTAATATATATTTTATAACAATTATAATTAATAAATTATTAAACAATTTAAATAAATATATATAAATATATATTTAAAAAACAAAAAACAGAAATATATATATATTCATACTCTTAACTCAGCAACAACTTCACATGATACACCCCATTCTTTTGCTTTCTTAAATATATGCTATTTTTTTTTTAATACATTTATATAATTAATAATTATTACTTATATTTATATAAACTATATATATATATATAAGAATTAATCAAAATTATTTATTTTCTTATAAATTTTCTATTTACTTCTCTTGTCGAAGTTTTGTGAAGACTATAAACAGCTCTAGTTGAAATCTTTGTTATTATATATATATATAAAATATAATAAAATAGATTATAATTAAATAAAATATAATAAAGTAAAAAACATAATAAAATAAAATAAAATAAAAACAATTGATATTTATTTATAAATAAAATATCTTATTTGTAATTATAATAATTCAAATTTATAGTATATATGAATATATATATATCACTTACATCAATAGCTTTCTTTAAAAATACCATATCTATACCTTTATGAGTTTTTGTTCCAAATGGTGGATTCTTATATATATATAATTAAAGAAAAATTAAAATAAAAATAAAAATAAAATAAAATAAAATAGAGAGATAAATAATAAATAAATAAATAAATAAATAAACAACAATAATAATAATAATAGTAATAGTAATAATAATAATAATAATAATAATAATAATAATAATAATAATAATAATAATAATAATAATAATAATAATAATAATAATAATAATAGAATATAAATAAATATTAATAAATATTAATAAATAATTGTATATAATAATAAAATAATAATAATGTAATAATAATATATAAACAATTTACCATAAAAACAGTATCAACTTTATCTCTTAAAGTTAAAGTTTCAACATCGACTTTAATTAAATCCATATTTTCAATTTCAAATCCTTCCATATTCTCGCGGCACTTTTGTTAATATATAAAATAATAAAAATATATATATATTTAATGAAAGAATTTAAATAAAAATAAAAATAAAAAGGAAAAAATTTATTGATATATATATTCATTTTATAAAGAAAAAAAAAATTTTTTTATTTTTTAAATTATTTCAATTTGAATAAGTTTTTTTTTTTTTTTTTTTTTTTTTTTTTTAAAAAAATTATTACAATTTCTAAAGCATCGTCATCAATATCAAAAGCGAAGTTATATAGAGAACCTAATTGATTAGCTGAATATTATATGTATAATAAATATATATTGAAATTTCAATTATTAATTTCAAGATTTCTAATGAATGAAATTTCATTAAATTGCATTACAATTGATTTTTAATAGTTGTATAATATGTACCTCCAATACTTAAAACACCACTATATATAAATGAATATTTATATAAATTTAAAATAATATTATATACAAGAGAGGAAGAATTATTAGTAAAAATTCTAATTTACATTATATAAATTATAAACATATATATATATTATTATTATTATTATTAGTATTATTATTATTATTTACCAGCCGCAACCTAAGTCAGCAACAATTTTATCTTCAATATCGTCATACATACTTTGAGCAGTGTAAAGCATTCTTGAAGCTTTATTTTTAATTTATTAAAATTCATATATTTTTATAAAATAATAATAATAATAATATATTAATAAAATAAATAATAAATAATTATTAAAAATAATAATAATAATATATAGTTTTTATTTTTCAATTTCCATCTAGTCTATTATCATATAATGTTACTGAATAAATAATTACATTTAATATAAATTTATATTTCTTATATATACATATATACATATATATTATATATATTGATATTTATGGTGATATCCTAAAATATTACCTATATGTGCTGAAGTTGGATATTGTTCAAATTGAATTTCTTTATTTTTTTTTTTTAAAAAGGAAAAGTAATTCATTTAATTT
>JACVTC010000031.1:1040000-1105000 GCA_016946835.1 Neocallimastix lanati (nom. inval.) | reverse complement strand
TTTTTTAATCTTTATTTATAAAAAATAATATTTACGTAATTTTTCCTTTGTATAATTCTTCAATTAACTTAGAAAATTCATTTCCAATACGTAATTCATATCCTTTTTTATTAATTAAATTAATAACAATTTGACC
Source organism: Neocallimastix lanati (nom. inval.) (assembly GCA_016946835.1). NCBI lineage: Eukaryota > Fungi > Neocallimastigomycota > Neocallimastigomycetes > Neocallimastigales > Neocallimastigaceae > Neocallimastix > Neocallimastix lanati (nom. inval.). The sequence goes on along the minus strand of JACVTC010000031.1, from coordinate 1,104,864 downwards.
CTTATATCTTTCAATTTGTTCATCGAAATGCTTTTTGAATGATTCTTTCTATTAATTATATTAATATAAAATGATAAGTTAATATTTAATTAATAAATATTTATTTATATCATTTAATTTTATTCTTTTTGTTTTTATGTAAATAATAGTATTATAAGAATTACTGTATTAATATTTGGTTCAATAAATAATCTTGGGTAATAGTTGACATTAATAACTTGTTGCCAGTATAATGGAATAGAACCTCTAGTTTGAACATAAGAATAAACTTGTTTACTGTATTCTATGTATACATATTGTTCAGTTTCAACATAATTGGCAACATTTCCATCATCATCAACACCTCTTCTGTTGTATCTAGTACCTGATTTTTATTCATTTATAATTTAATATAAAAATAAAGATTTAGATTTATAATGGAATATTATTATACAATTTAATCTTCATTATAAGAATATTATAAAATAAAATTTATAAAGAATATATATATATTTTATTTTGATTAATTAAAATAATAAAAATCATTAAAACTTACCAACTCTAAATCTACTACGACGAGAGATAAGAGCAAAAACAAATGGTTGATTATTTATAGCTGTTGGTTGAATAGCACAGACTATTTATTTTTATAATTAACATTAACGATTTTTTTTTTTTTTTTTTTATTTTTATATTTTGTTAAAAAAAATTAAGAAATAAAATTAAAAACTATATATATATAAAATAAAAATAAAAATGCTTACATCCACAAATCAAAGGAAGAATAAATTCATTATACTTTTATATATTATTAGGTAATAGATTTTTAATTCGGATTATTGTTATTGATTATAATAATGTATAATAATGAATTTATATTATGTATTATTATTTTAAAGAGAACAGCGTCAGTATTTAAATTTATGTCTATTTTATACATTTATATATAAAATTCATACTCCTAAATTTGGATTTTGAGCAGCTAAATCTCTAATTGGTTTTTGCATATAGTAATTCCAATAGAAACGGTTATCAGCCTATTTATAATTTATATAAATATATTAAATAATATATATATAATTTATGAATATTATTGTAATTGTTCCATAATTCAATTTTTTAAAATATATATATATATATATGAATTTTAATTAAAATTTTGAAAATTATATATATATTTCAAAACTTACAGTTGTCCAAGTTGGTAAGGAAGAATCAAATTTAAATTTAGCATTGTGAGTAATATCACGTGTGTAAGAGAAATAGAATTTACATTGCTTAAAAATATTTGCAATCATTGAAAGATAAATTTGGTCATCATTTTTCTATTTATTTATTTATTATAAATTTAATATTTTAATTACATAAAAAAATTTTAATAAATTCAAAATAAAATAAAATAAAATAAAACAAAATAAAATAAAATAAAATAAAATAAAATAAAATAAAATAAAATAAAATAAAATAAAATAAAATAAAATAAAATAAAATAAAATAAAATAAAATAAAATAAAATAAAATAAAATAAAATAAAATAAAATAAAATAAAATAAAATAAAATAAAATAAAATAAAATAAAATAAAATAAAATAAAATAAAATAAAATAAAATAAAATAAAATAAAATAAAATAAAATAAAATAAAATAAAATAAAATAAAATAAAATAAAATAAAATAAAATAAAATAAATAGTTGAAATATGAATATAAAGTACAGATTGAATAAAATAAAATAAAATAAAATAAAATAAAATAAAATAAAATAAAATAAAATAAAATAAAAACAAAAATAAAAACAAAAATAAAAAAATAAAATAAAAATAACATAAAATATAATTGTTTATTTAATTGTAAAAATTATTATTGATTTTATAATGAATATTATATATATTAATTTTCAGAATAAAATAATAAAATTAATTTAAAGTTAATATGTTGAAATATTTCATTATACATTTTTATAATATAAAATAATTATTATAAGATTTTAATTTTTAAATTATTTATTATTCCAAAAAAAAAGATAAAAAAAATATTGTACCTGGGTTTGAGTTAATTTTGAATCATTTTTGTTAGTAGCGTAAATACCAACGTTTTTTACCTCGAAAATTTCAGTACCGTAAATATCACCAACCTTTCTCTTGTCAGTAATAGCAATTAATACAATACCTAATCAATATTTTTTTTATATTTATTATTATTTTTTTTTTATTTAGTTATATTAAATAATAATAATAATATACATATATAATTTTTAGTTTAATAAAAATTGAAAATATAACGTCGTTATAGTTAAATATTTTCATAATAAATTAATATATATAAGTATTTTTATATATTAAGTAAAAGACAAAAAAAAAAAAAAAAAAAAATTCTTTTTTTTTACCTGAATTAATTTGGAGAATACCAATAATACCGTGAATTGGTACTACTTTTTCTGTATTTCCTGAATTAATATTAAGATCGTATTCACCTTTTTATAAAAGAATTATTTTAATAAAAAAAAAAAAAATATATATATATATTTATATTAATATTTATTTATTTATTTAATTTTTTTCTTTCAAGATTGATGCTCCATTCTTATAATTATTATTATTGTTTATATATATAATTATATATATAATTTTCTTTGAATCTTTAAAAAATAAAATATTTAAATATGCTACCTAAGGAAACATTTCCAGTTACTTTCTCAATAATTAAGTTTTGTTTGGCTCTTTCATTAGTTTGTGGTTCAATGATATATTTTCCATTGATAATATGACTAATTTTCATACAATAAAAACAATAAAGGATAACAAATCATAAAAGTATAAAATTTAGTTCATGTAAATTTGTGTTAATTTTATTAAAATAATAATAAGAATCAAATATTTTTATTTTTATTTTTATTATTTTCTTTATTTTGATTTTGATTTTCAGAAATTTTTCATTAAATGAAAAGAAAAAAACATACAGATTTAAATTTTGATGAATCATTGTCGCTTATTTATTTATTTTTTCTTTTCTTTTCTGTATTCAAATATTACTAATAAATATAATTAATAAATAAATAAAAAGTTTTTTTTTTTTTTTTTTTTTTTAATTTCCTCTTCTATTTTTATGTCATAAAAAATAAAAGAATAGAATAATTTATATAAATAATAATAATATATAATTTTTTTTTTGTTTTTTCCTTTTATTTTATATTATTTTTATTTATATAGTTTATCTTAGAAAAGTGTATAAAATAAAAAAAAAAAAATATAAAATATGATATTAAATATATAAATATATCTATTTTTCTACTAAATTATTTATTATAAACTTTTCAATTTATTTTTTTATTTCTATGCTGATTTTAAAATTTAAATTTAATTTGTATATTGGTGTATATTTCAATATATATATCTTTAGTAAATAAATAAATAAATAGTAAATAAATAAATAATAAATAAGTAATAAGTAATAAATAAATAAATAAATAAATAAATAAATAATAAATAAATAAATAAATAAATAATAAATAAATAAATAAATAAAAGACTATTTCAAAAACTTTAAATAGTTATAAAAAAAAAAAAAAAAAACTAATAAAATATAAAAAAGTGCATGAGTATTCATTTAATAAAATAAAAATCAGTTTTTTTTTTTTTTTTTTTTTTTTTTTTTTTTTTTTTTTTTTTTATATTTTTAACCCTCCTTTTAATTAAAATGAGAAGAAAACAATAGTAAAAGTGTAACGTCCATGTATTAAAATATATTAAATCAATTAATAATATTTTTATTTATTGTATAAATGAAAAAAAAAAAAAAAAAAAAGAAAAAATACTTTGTATGATAAATATATTTTAGAAATACAAATTTGAATTGAAAACTATAACAAAAAATTTAAATAAATATAATAATATGTAAATAATAAATAAAAACAGAGTTTTATAAATAAGAATTAAATTAAAAATTTATCATCAAAAATAAATAAGAAATAAAATTTTAGAATGAAAAAAAAAAAAAAAAAAAAATAATAATAAAGTTAATGTTATTAAAGGAAAATGTAATGAATATCTAAAATTAATATTTAATCCAAAAAAAAAAAAAAAAAAAAAAAAAAAATCAAAAGGTATAAATAATATTCATCCATGAATCAAGAGAAGTGTTATCTGAAGATTTAATTTTAATAAATTCATTGTATAATAAATATTTATTAACATTTGTATTTGATAAATATGAAGGACAATTTAGTAGAGCTAAATAGATGAAATAATTTAAGAGGCATGAGGAGCATCGTAGATGTGATACATGAGCCAATACGTAGAATATAGTGTAGCAGGAAATACCAAGCGCACCGAATAACTGTATAGTGTTATACCTTACCAGCAGAGAATATTGAATAAGGCTTTTTTTTTTTTTTTTTTATTAATATAAATAGCTTTAAAGTAATATTAAATATACGCATTTTACATGTACTTATGATTATGTATAAAAGTGTATAAATATATTATAAATAACATATATATATACATATATATGATAAATATACTAAATGTAATTATTAATTAATTATAACTATTTAAGTTTTTAAATTTATTTATTTTTTTTATTTCATTTTGTTTTATTTTATTTTTTATTTTATTTTATTTTATTTTATTTTATTTTTATTTTATTTTTTTTTTTTAAAATTAATATGATTTGAAAAAAAAAAAAAAAAAAAAAAAAAAAAAAAAATTAATTTATTTTATAGAGATTTATTTTTTTTTTACTAAAAAGATAAAAATAAAATAAAATATAATAAAATAGAATATAATAAAAGTAATATTATATAATGAAAATATAATGAAAATAAATTTAAAATATTAGAGTGCTGTGATGTGAATTGAAAAAAAAAATATTGTTCAATGAAAAGCATAAAAGTAATTTCTATATAATAGATAGTGTAGCATTCACTAAACTTTCTTGCAAAAAGAGAAATATTATTTTCAGGAATAATGTAAAAGTGTTGGTAATATTTTTGACTAAATAATACAAGAAGGTATTTTAAGAGAATTTCTTAAGAAAGTTCTTTAAAATGTCTTTTGTTCCCCTGTAAAAATTATAAAGAACATTAACTTATAAAATATATTACAATTAAATATATATATATATATACAGTAATAATATTATTATTAATCTAAAAATTTATTAACAGTGTAATCTATTCACAGGAAATAATAATATTAATATTAGTTAATATTCATAAAAAAAAACTAAATTCTAAATAATTCTATTTAAAATAGAAATAAATCAAAATTTAAAATATTAATATATTATTACTGTATGTTTTTAAATACTTTATTTCATTTCATTTTATTATTTTTATTTTATTTTATTTTATTTAATTTTTATTTAAATTTTAATTTTATTTTTTTTTTTTTTTTTTTTTTTTTTTTTAATTTTATTTTATTTTTTACTTTTATTTTTTATTTTTTAAATTTACAATTATTCTATATAAAATGTTGTTAATAAAACAAAGAAAAAAATATATATTTTTTTATTGTATTTCAAGTAATTATAATTATAATTAATTATAATTTTTCTTTACCTTAAATACAATAAAAGATTTAATAGAAAAAAATATATATAAATAAAAATAAATTAAAGATTTAAAAGAAAAATATATATATATATATATAAGTAAAAATAAATTATTGATATTATTGTTTTTCAATTACAATTAGAAAATTTATTTTCAAAATAATATTCAACTATTATAATTTTCCCTATTAATTATTATTTTAATATATTTGAAAAAAAAAAAACTTTTTTTTTTTTTTTTTTTTTTTTATTTAAAGATCAAATTGAATAAAATTGATTATTCTTAATAAGTTGGTTTTATTCATATTTAAGTTTCTTTTTATTTTCTCTTATGATATTATTATACGTTATGTGTTTTACTATTTTTTTTTTTTTTTTTTTTTTTTTTTTTTTTTTTTTTTTTTTCAAATGATATGTAATTATTTTTATTTTTTTTTTTAAATGAAATAATTAAAATTTTTATAAATATTATTTTGTAAATAAATATTGCGAAGAAGGTATATGTATATGTGATGAATTATTTAAAAAAAATATATTATAATTAAGAAAACAATTATTTTTTAAATGGGTATTCTGTTGTTATAATATTATTTCTAATAATAATTTAATATATATATTTTTTTCACTATTAGTAATAATATTTTTAACAACTATTATTATTATTTTATTTTTTTTTTTTTTTTTTTTTTAATTTATATTATTATTATTATTTTTCTTCTTCATTTACATTGAGTGTTTTTTGATCTATACTACTTTTTTCTGAATTAGATTTAGTATCATTAAATGGATTATTGACATCGAAATTTAAATTAAAACTGAAATCAATATTTATGTAATTTTCATGGACAGTTTTTTGATCAACAGAGGTTTCTTCGGAAATACGATCACTCAAAATTAGTTTTTTCGAATTAGTATCTTTATCCATATTTTCTAATTTTTCAATATCAATCACATCTTCATTCATTGATATACTTTGATCATTAGAGTAAGACATCTTTTCAAGGAGTGGGTTGTAAGATCTTCCATCGTTATAAGTATCTTGATCACTAATTTTTTGCATTGGTGGCATTTTACCCTTTCCTGGACCCATTGGACCACCTGGTGGACCCATGAATGGCATATTCTTTATGAAGAGAGAAATAACAAGGGCAATTATAGCAGCTGGGAAAATAGTGATATAATATGAAGTACTAAGGGCAGACATGTATGGTACATTGTAATCTTTTAAGGTAGAAAGAAAATTCATATCAACTATTATAATTATATTATATATATATTTTTATATATAAAAAATAAAAATATTAATATATTTATTAATTTTAAAATAATATATATAAAGATTTTATAAAATAAAAATAAAAAAAAATTACTTAATATAAATAAATCAAAATATTATTTACCATGTTTAACATCTGGATGAAGTTTAAGATAATTCATAATAAAGTTATTCTTTAAGAGAGTACTATTTATGATATAAAATATTAACAAATAAAAATTAAAAATAAATACTAATTAATATTTTTTTATAAAACTTTTTTTTTTTTTTTTTTTTTTTTTTTTCATTAGTTTATTTACCCAAAGACAGCAACACCAATTACACCACCAATAGTACGACCGAATATAAGAGTAGATGTAGCAGTTGCAATTACTAGTTAAATAAAAAAATACAAAATATATAAAAAAAATATTAGTTTTCAATAATAATAATAATAAGAAGAAGAATAAGAATTTAAAAAATTAATAAAAAGAATTCTTTTTTTTTTTTTTTTTTTTTTTTTTATTTTTTCTTCAATAACTTACAAGGCTTTGGAACCGCATTTTGACCGATAACTAAATAGTTTTGATTAGCCATACCAACACCAAAACCATAAAGTAAAATAATAATCAGTTCATACCAATAGACAGTATTTAATTTAATGGTAGTGATTAAATAAGTAGCTACTACTAAACTAACTGCACCTAAAATAATATGAATTTTAATATGACCGAATCTTCCAGTTAAAATACCACTTACAATACTTGCAACAGCGAGTGTTACACTATTTTTTTTTTTTTATTTTTTTTAAAAAAAAAAAAAAATAATAATGATCAATAAGTCATTTTTTATTATTTTTATAATTATTTATAAAATTTTGATTAACAAATGTTTATTATTTATATAATAAATTTATCAACTTACAAGCATGGAGTAAGTCTTAAACCTGCAATAGTGGCAGAAAATGAACGAGCATTTTCTATAATAATATTTTATATATTAATAAATATTTCATAATATATAAATTTATTTAGTTCAATATTAATAAAAAAATTTATCCATATTTATTTAATTAAAAAGAAAATTTTTTTTTTTTACTAAAAACTTACGATAAAGCATTGGAATAGTATTATTAAAAGTAATGAATATGAAACCGACAACAAAGGTACCAAGAGCACTAATAACAACATTTCCTCTGTGGAAGAGATTTGGTGGAATAATTGGTTCCTTAGCGTATTTGCATTCAACTATGATGAAAATAACTAAGAAAACACCAAATCCTGATAATAATCCAATAATTACTGGATGAGTCCACGGGTAATTTGTACCACCCCAGTTTAATCCAATTAATAAACAAATGGAGAAGCCTATAATTAAAATTAATATTTATGTAATTATAATAAAAATAAAAAAAAAATAAAAAAAATAAAAAAAAAAAAAAAATGAAAAATCATTATAATATTAATAATTATAATTTTTTAATATATATATAATTACCAAAATTAAATTAAAGTAATAATATTAATGATATTAATTAATTTATTCTACTTACAAACTAAGAAGAAAGTACCAAGAAAATCAATTTTTCTAAACTTTTCCATAAATGAACCAGGTGGAGTTGGAATTTTAACATATAATGCAATTAAAATGGCAGCAAATACACAAATTGGAACATTAATGAAGAAGGCCATTCTCCATCTATATATAATTTTTATTATGATATAAAATAAAAATTATATTAATATTTCATATTTTCAGATATAGATATATTATATAGATATATATAAATTTATTTATTATTATTATTTTTTTTTTTTTAAATAAAAAAAAAAAAAAAGAAATTGAAATTAGATAATTTACGAATATGTATCAACAAATAAACCACCAACTAATGGACCAATAATAGCTGATAATGAAAAAACTGAATTAACAACAGCCATATAAGTAGCTCTAAAATTATTATTATCATTATAATTTATTTATAATAAAATATAAATTACAATTAATATTAAAATTACCTTAAAATAATTATTGTTTTTTATAAATATGTAATAATTTTAAAAAATTTAGTATAATTTTTTTTTTTTTACCTTTTACGAAGTGAAACAATATCAGTGATAATAATATTTACCATAGAAATAATACAACCACCACCAATACCTTGGAAAGCTCTAGCAATAATAAGCATATCAAAATTAATAGAAGCTAAAATATAGATTTATCAATTAGTTTTTTTTTTTTTTTTTTTTTCTTTTACCTTCATTTTTTTTTTTAAAATAATTTATTATTTATATTTGTATATCAATAATTATCAATAATTACCACCACAAACTGCAGAACTAACTATAAAAATAGTCATCATGACTAACATAACAGGTCTTCTACCGAAAATATCAGCCACTATTTTATTTTATTTTATTTATATGAATAGAATATTATATATTAGTGTTTGTGTTGATTTTTAATATGTATTATTTTTTAATAATAATAATTATTTAAATATGATATTCCTTTTTTTTTAATAGTTTAAATACTAACATTTTCCACTAGCTATATATTTTCAAAAAAAAAAAAAAAAATGAATTGGAAATATGAAATAATAATTAATAATATTTCGTTAATATCAATATAAAATTTTTTATATATAGTATACTATTTATATGTAAATAGATTAATATTGTTCTTACTTGGTTGAACAACTGTTTGAGCTAATAAATAAGAAACAATAACCCAAGTATAATTATTAAAGGCTTTAAATTGTTTACTAATAACTGGTAAAGCACAAGAAACTACGGTGATATCCAAACTAGCCATAATCAAAGAAATAACTAATATTTATTATTGTTATTGTTTTAGATAATAAAACAATTTAATTAGAATTATTTTTTAAAAGTTAAAACTTTTAATTTATTATATGTAACAAAAACTTTGACATACTTAAAGATATTATAACAAGGATAAATTGTTTCTATAAAACGAAAACAAAATTTTAAAATAATTTCAAATATATTATAATAAATTTAAAAAAAAATATATAATATATAAAAATAAATTATTTAAAAATTAGTATTTCATTACTCATTATCTAAATCAAAAGGAATAAATCCTTATCTTTATATATATAATAAAAAAAATTTACTTTAGGTAATTCACATGGTATATAATCAGGATCCATCATTGGTGGTGGTCCTCCCATACCTGGAGGTCCCATTCCTTTAGGTGGACCCATACCCATTGTAGGACCTCCCATACCTGGAGGTCCCATTCCTTTAGGTGGACCCATATCCATTGGAGGACCTCCCATACCTGGTGGTCCCATTCCTTTAGGTGGACCCATATCCATTGGAGGACCTCCCATACCTGGTGGTCCCATTCCTTTAGGTGGACCCATATCCATTGGAGGACCTCCCATACCTGGTGGTCCCATTCCTTTAGGTGGACCCATACCTTTTGGAGGACCTTTCTTATCTGGTGGTCCCATTTCTGCAGGTGGTCCTCCCATGACAGGTGATTCTAAATCTTTAGAACTTTTATCAATTAAGTGTTTCATTTCTACAGAAATAGAACTTGAATCATCAATATCGAATGTTTTTGGTTTATTATTTTTATACGATTCTTCCATTTTTATTTTTTATTTCAATTATTATTATTATTATTATTTAATAAATTTATATATTGAATATATAAAGGGAAATTGAATTTTATAAATTTTTTTTTTTTTATATTTCAATAATGAATTAAATTTTAAAATTTGTTATTTTTAAATGTAATACATAATATTTATTTTTAAGTTTTTTTTTTTTCTTTTCTTTTTCTTTTTTTCTTTTTTTCTTTATATATATATGTGTGTGTGTGAATATTTTTTAACTTTTTATTTTCTCTTTATAAAGATATCTTTGAAAAATAATTTAATAGATTTTATTTTTATTATTTTACTTGTTAAAAATAATATTTAAAATAAATTGGTTCTTTTTTTTATATATTATTAAATATTTTTATGTTTTATGTTTTATGTTTTATTATTGAATTTAAATAATTGGATTTTATATATTTTATATTAATTAAGGTGTATTTTAATACACTTTCGTAACTTTATAATCTTTTTATTAATTCATTTATTTCTTTAATTATATATATTTATTTTTTATTTTCTAGTTTTTTAAAAAAAAAAAAAACTTTTTTTCCCTTAAAATAAAAAGAAAATCTTTTGATTTTTATATACATGAAAAATTATATATATATTAATATGTACAATTAAATTTTCTTTTTTAAAGAAAATGCTATAACAAAATATTTTTTAAGGAGTAATTTTTTGAACTATATATATAGTATAAAAAAAAATAAAAAAATAAAAAAAAAAAAAAAAAAAAAAAAAAATTGTCACTATTAAACTTTAATTCATAATAAAAAAAATAAAATGATTGATAATTAATTAATATATTAATAAAGCATGAGAGTCGATGAAAATAAATTAAATTATTGAAATAATATATGCTAAATTAATTAAAAAAAAAATTTTTTTTCATATTTTTTATTTTTTATACTTTTACAAATTAAAATATTTAATATTTATTAAAATTTATTAAAATTTCAATTAATAAAATTAACTAATTGAATATTCTATATTTATTAAAATTATACATGTAAAGATTAAAATAATTAAAAATTAAAATAATTAAAAAAAAATAAAAAAAAAAAAATGTTATAATTATTTATTTAAAAATTTATTTACTTATTTATTTATTTATTTATTTATTTGTTTTTATTAATTATAATAATTATAAAATATTAAAATGTTCAAATAGATTTTATATAATTTATTTTTGTTTTGTTTCTTGTTTTATTTTAATTAAAACAATAATAAATAAAATTCAGTTTTAAAATCTAATATAATAAATTAAAGTCACATCTTTAATTGGAATGTAGGAACCAATTAATTTTCTATATATAACCAATATTAATTGAATAAAATTTTAAAACTCATATATTCCTTATGAATTTAATAAATTTTATTAAAAAATAAATAAACATTTTAAATAAATTTAACAAATAAATAAATACAAATATAATTAATTTTATAAATAAATCCAATAAATTCAATATAAAGTATAAAATAAAATATAAATATAAAATATTAATATAAAATATTAATATAAAACATAAATATAAATTAATATATATCAATATAAATTTTAAAAGCATTAAAAAATTTTAAATGTTGATAAAGGATAAGGATAGTTAACCCTTAAAATTGAATTAAATTGTTAAGTCATGTATATCAATTTTCTCCTTGATATAATAATAATAATAAAGACAAAAAAATTTTAATAATAATAACAATAATAATAATAATAATAATAATAGTGAATAATAAATAATTATAATAATAATAATAATAATAATAATAATAATAATAATAGTGAATAATAAATAATTATAATAATAATAATAATAATAATAATAATAGTTAACTTTTAAAAAATCATAATTAGATAGAGATTATTTTTAAAAGAATTTTTCAACCCTTACAAAAAATAAAAAATTAAAAAAACGGTCTTTGAATGATTTTAAAAAAAATATTAAATGTTTATATGAAAAATTTTAATAATATTTATATAATTTTCACTTCAGTTTTTGAATAAACTAATTTAGTATGCTAATAAAAACATGTAAACTTTAATATTTATATTTATGACTGTCTCTGAACATTGAATAAACAACTAATTTAGATATGTCATTAATTTCTTGTTAATATTTTATATGTTTTATATATATATAATAAAGTCCTATTAATATATATTAGAGTATACATTCAATAATATATATATTAGCCCTATATGCATTAGTAATACATAGAGTAAATGAGATTTCTATATATAATTAAGGTATATATATTCATAATTAGGATTATAAAATGAATTACAGATAAATTAATAATAATTCATTAATGATAAAAATAAATAAAATAAATAATAAATAATAAATAATAAATAATTAAATAATTAAATAATAAATAATAAATAATAAATAATAAATAATAAATAATAAATAATAAATAATTGAATAATAAATAATTGAATAATAAATAATAAATAATAAATAATAAATATAAATAATAAATATTAAAAATTATATTTTGTAAAATGATAATTATACTAAAGAGTTTATTCGTAAATTCCAAAATTATAATTTTTAATATTATAAATAATTTCATAGCTCATAATAAACGGTCAATATATAAAATAAGTTTTTTTTTTTTTTTTTTTTTTTTTTTTTTAAAAAAAACAATATTAAATTAAATTTTAATTCATATTATTTTATAAAAGGTTTTGATAAAAATTAAACTTTTTAATCAGTGAAAAGAGAGGTCTAAAAATAAAATAACATAAAATAAAATAAAATATATTTATATTTATATTTATATTTAATATTTAAATATATAAAATATAAAAAATCTTTTTTTTTTAATTAATATAAAAAAAAAAAATGTATCCCTATAATTATTAATTACTTTTATTTTTATTTATTTTTATTTTCAAAAAAAAAAAAAAAAAAAAAATCTAGTTCTTTTAATTTAATTTAAATTGTCCTATTAAATTGTCCTATTAACTTATTGATTTAATACTTGATTCTTATATATTAATAATGCGTACTTTCTGATGTTATTGGTTTAGTGAATATTAAATCATAACAAATGACTGACTTCTTAATTTTATATATTACATAAATAATTTATTTTTATAATTCTTTGAATTTAGTGTAACTATAATGAAACTTTAATTATTATAAAATTAGAGCCATTTTTTATTATAGGAAAGTGCTGGGCAATCCTTTCTACCACATTTTTATCCATGAATTTTAAAAACCTAAAAATATATATTATTTGTATAAAGAATATTCCATAAATTTTAATATAAAAATATTTATATTTATTTATATATATATATTTTTATTTTATTTAAAAAACTTTTAAATATATTCAATCTGTCCAAGAAAAACGAAAAAAGTATTGAAAAATGAAAAAAAAACCAAAACAAAAACAAAAAAAAATTAATTTAGTAAATAAATAAAGTAATAAATAAATTAATTAATAAGAAATTAATTAATAAATATATTGCTTAATAAATAAATAAATAAATAAACATATATGTAGATATAATTTCTTAATTTGATAATTTGTTATTAATAATGGCAGGAATAAATATTATTAAAAATGCAAAGAAATATTTTTTGAATTATTAGTATTTTAATATCATTAGTTCTAAAACATTTCTTATAAATATCAATTTAATATGTGATAGGATTATAATAAAAGAGAATATTATCATTGTAATATTTCCAAAAAAATAAAAATAAAATATTAATAATATGTAATGTAATATATAATGGAGTAATTAAATATATATTTTCATTTCCATGATAATTATTATTATATATATATGTATAAGATATGGTATATGAATAATAATCATAAAATTTTTTTTTTTTTTATTTTATTAAAATAAATGATTTGGATGTAGAATATATATACAAGTAGAATAATATATAATATAGAGTATAAAATATATAGTTTATATTAAATGTTATATTAACTTCTTCTGAAACTACTGGTATGAATTCATCTTGATGGTTTACAAAGAATTTTCTTATTTGGTGATGTATTTTAACCTTTTTAAAAATATAGATAAAATAAAATGATTACTGGAGGTAAAAATGTAGTGTAATATGAAAAATTAGTATCCTTTACATAATAATGAGGTCTATTTTCTGGATAAATAAATATATATCATATTTAAGTATTACTATGATGAATTTCTGTATAGACATTTTTATAATTTATTATAAATTTATTTTTAATGATTAAGTTAGATAGAAATAAATAAAAAAAAAAATAGAATAAAGAATATAAAGGGATATAAAAATGGATATAAAATAAAAATTATATAGAATTTAAAGGGATATAAAATAGATAAAAAAAAATAATAATAAAAAAAAAAAAAAAAAGAAATTAGTATTAATATTTAATAATAATTAATTAATTAATTATTATTAATATATCTTAAATTTTTTTTTGTATGTTTTTTTTTATATTATAATCATATTTAATTTATATATTTATATATATATAAAAAGAAATGTTTAAAAAAAAAATAGGAGGGAGAAAATCTAAAATAATAAATAATAAATAATAAGTAATATATAATAAATAATAAATAATAGATAATAAATAATAAATAATAAATAATAAATAATAAATAATAAATAATAAATAATAAATAATAAATAATAAATAATAAATAATAAATAATAAATAATAAATAATAAATAATAAATAATAAATAATAAATAATAAATAATAAATAATAAATAATAAATAATAAATAATAAATAATAAATAATAAATAATAAATAATAAATAATAAATAATAAATAATAAATAATAAATAATTAATTAATAATAAATAATAAATAATAAATAATAAATAATAAATAATTAATAAATAAATAATAAATAATAAATAATAAATAATTAATAAATAAATAATAAATAATAAATAATAAATAATAAATAATAAATAATAAATAATTAATAAATAGATAATAAATAATAAATATAATAATTATATAAAAAAAATATCATTAATATATAAAAAAATATAATTAATATAAAAAATATATATATAGATATAATTAATATTAAAATGATATTTATAATAATTAAAGGAGAAAATATATAAATAAATAAATAATAAATAAATAAATAAATAATAAATAAATAAATAAATAAAATATATAAAAATTATTATTCTGGTAATAATTTATTCATTATATCAGTTACCTACACAATTTAAAGCTAACAACATACATACCACAATAACAAAAAAAAAAAAAAAAAAAAAAAAAATTAATTGAAATTATTATATTGAATTAGTTTGTTTGAATGATAGTGTGAAAAAAAAAAAAAAAAAAAAAAAAAAAATTAATTGATATTATTATATTGAATTAGTTGTTGAATGATACTGGGAAAAAAAATAAAAAAAAGAAAATAAAATTAAAATAAAAAATATAGATATTAAATATATATATTAATATGTTATAGTTATTAATAGATATAGATAGATAGATATAGATAATGATATTAATATTAATATAAATGTTAATATAGATTAATTACCAAATAAATAAAGGTTATTCTAAATCCAATTATTTCAATTTTTTCGATTAATAAACCTTTTAAACTGGGAATCTTAATGTATAAACTAATTCTTAACATATTGGTACATTAATATAAAATGCCCGTCTCTAATTTTATATTTATTTTTATATAAACAAATTGAATTTGTATATTATTTATATATAAATTAAAAAATAGATTACTTTATAAAAAAAAATCATGTATAATGGACATATTTAAATTATGTTTAGAATTATTGTAAATGTACATATGATATTATATCAGTAAAAAAAAATTATAACTAATAGAGAGATGATCAAAGCTAATGAAAATGCAGAATTTAATAGTCCTATATAGGTTCCTCTTTTTATAATTATAAATTTTTAAAATAAATATATATATATTAAGAAAAAATTAAATGATTAATATATATATATATATATTATAATATAAAATTAAAATAATTATTATATATAACAATTTTTTTTTTATTGCTATTGTTATTACTATTTTTTGTTTTTTACTTTTTGTATTTTATGAAATATTTTTCTTTATGAGTATTTATTATATATTTAAATTTAGATATATAATTATTTATTTATATTAATTATTGTAAAACTAAAATAATAAAAAAGAAAGACATTTCTTTAACAGAAACTATATTTGAATAAATAGTATTTGTCATGGAACATAAACAACCATTTCCTGCATTTTGAAATGCTACTGAGATGGTTAATATTAAAAAATGATCGAAACAATATCATTTATATACTGTTAAGAGGTTAATTTAGAAATTGTAATAAATATATTTATACAAATAATGAAGATACATAAATATATATATATTTATATATTAATTTTTTTTTATTTAAATGAATTAAAATTTTGATTGATTTCATTAAAACTAAATATATATATATATATATATATATATATAAAAGTGTATATATTGAACATTTTTTTTTTATTTCACCACAAAAAATTGAATTAATAAGAAATACGCTTAATCTACAAACCATCATTGATCTACTACTGAAGACATCGCATCGGCCCTATGAAAAATTTTTGCTATGATTTGCTGTTTTTTTTTTTTTTTTTTTTTTTTTTTTTTTTTTTTTTCGAAAAAAAAATAAATAATAATAATAATAATAAAATAAAATAAAATAAAGAAAAAAAAATTTTTATATATATAAAAATTTGATTTAATAAAAAAATTATTTTAAAAATTATAAAATAAATATAGTAAAATTTATTAATTACTATGGATAGATATAAAAATAAATAAACATACATTTTCTATAATACTTTATATATCATCATTTGAAATCAATTATTATTAAGAAATATAATAAAATATTTATTTCCATATTTAAGATATTATTATACATATAAATTTGCTATATATATTTGCTATTTAAATTATTTTTTTTTTATAATATATATATATATATATATTTTTTTTTTTTTTTTTTTTTTTTTTTTTTTTTTCAAAAAAAAAAAAATTTGAATTTCAAAAAAAAAAAAAAAAGAATAACTAAAATCTCATCATTGGAATCTATCTTGGGGTATCATAAAACCACAGTGATATCCAAAAAGGCTTTTACTTGGTAGTATATTGGGCCTAGCCCCTGTGATACTACTCTACGACTTAATCCTAGGCACTGATTAAGCGATATTATGTCCTCACGCCAATGATTACACCATTCACCCACTGGAGGGGGTGAATGGTTCCTATTCCGATGCTCATGGTTAATGGAGATATATGTAGGAATGTTAGGGAATACAGCCCCCAGGCAGAAATGTGTAACGACGTGTGGAGGGGCGATGCTGTACTAGTATGCCAGTGTATCACATTTAACAGTTATATCTGTAATGGTAATAATGGGGAGATGGGTACTCATTATATGTGTCTTAATTATTTTTTTCATCATTGGAATCATATGAAATCTTACAAAAAAAAAATCGTTATAGTAAAATAGTAAAATGTTTGAAAAATTTTAAAGTGAATTAAAGAAAAGATTTTTTATTATTTGAAAAGGAAAGATAAAAAGACATTTTATAATACCTTTTTTTTTTAAAAAAATAATTAATAATTATTAGTTATTAAATACTTGTAACTTTTTATTTATTATTTCTTTTTTTTTTGTTTGTTTGGAAAGATAATAATTCAATTCCAGAAAGCGTATTTCCTCTTTTAAATCAATTTTTTTTTATTGTAGAAAAATACATTTATTTAAATGATATAACTTTTATGGACATTTTAATCTTTGTCTAAAATATAGATTTAGAGAAAATATATACCCTTTTTTAAAGGTAAAAATTGAAAAAAATGAAAGAAAACATATGAGAAGAGCAAAGGTAACAGAATCAAGAGCTTTCCTTAAAAGAAAAATACTTGTATTTAAGTTATCAATTAAAGGACAAAACTTTCTTAATAACAATTTAACATGTTATATATTACACCCATATCATCATTATCAACAGTCAAATCATTAATTAAAAAAAAAAAAAAAACATTAATACAAATTTATCATCTTCCTCTTCTACGTCCAAATCCAAGTCAGTTTCATCAAACAAGGCATTAAATGAGAATAAGTCATTTAAATCAAATAAAAAAAAATTACTAGATAAAATATTATCTTCATCTTTTACTTCACCTATATCAACTTCAATAGCAAGTAAGATATTAAATGAAAAAAATATTCATGATATAAATTCATCATCTTTCTCGCTACTTCATTGCCTGAAAAAAAAAACTTTGAATAAAGAAGAATCTATTTAAATCAAAATTCTTCTTTCACTTCAATTTTATTATCTCCTACAAGGAAGTCATTGAATGAGGAAAAATTACCTAATAATAAAAAGTTTATTATCTTCTTCTTCTACATCTATATCCTTAATCACCAACAAGCAAGCCATTAAATAAAGAAGAAAAATCATTTATTTCTCTACTACAATCATATCATTTATACCATCAACTAATACATTAAATAAAAAAAAATTACATGATATAAATTCATTATCTTCTTTTACTACAAATTACACCCATATCATCTTTACCAACAAATAAGACACTAGATAAAGAAATATTACTAACTAATTCAAATAAACCATTATCCTCTATTACGTTCATACCATCATTATTAATAAATACGACATTAATATAAATGAAAATTTATATAATATAAACTTTATTATCCTCTTCAACTACTTCCATACAATCTTTCACAACAAATAAAAACGTTAAATTGAAGGGAATTCTTCTACTACTACCTCTTTACCATTTTTATCAATAAATAGAACTAATACTACTATTTCATATTAGGCAAACAATGTTTTTTTTTCTAAAATTCATTCAAATAATACATTAGTATTAAATGAAATTAATCAAAGAATAAAATTAATGATACTTCAAAAATTGAAAAAAAAAAAAAAAAGTAAAAATGAATGTACTATTAAACTTAATTAAATTATTGATGATCCTAATTGTTTGAATTATTTAAAAGATAAATTAATTAAATATGGTATAAAACCAAAAGAATTTTAGTTCTTCAAACTTATTGAATTACACAGTCATAAACATAAAAATAAATTCATACTTATAAACAAATCAATATCTAATACCGCATTACTTTAATAATAGAATTAATCATAAACCTATAAATCTACCTTTATTAAAACATCATCCACAAATACCCATTTGCAAGAACAATGCAAACAACAGTCCTTATAGATTAATTAATAATAAATCTATAATTAATTCACCTCTCTCATAAACTTTCAATATCAAATTCCATCATATCGAAATAATATGATTCATCAAGAAAATAATATTCCTTCTAATATAATGACTATTTATAGATTACCTATTCAAAAAAAAAAAAAAAAAAAAAAAAACTAACATATGACATGTTCCCCCACTCTGTTACAGAAACGCTCCATGTAAACATAAATAAATGAGCAATAATACTTAATATTTTGAATCAATAAAAATGAGAAGGTCTTCACAATTGATGTTTTCTCTCCAATGAAAGTAATTATGAATCCAATATCAATCTTTATTACTTATACATTATAAAATAATAAATTAATACCGTTTTATGGCAGTTGTTTTAATTATATATATATATATAAAATTCAACTTTTATTATTATTTTTTTAAAATTATTAGTTATTATTAATTTTGATGGTGAGGAAACAGGAATTCTTATTCACCTCAATTTCAAAATAAAGCTAACACATTATATCATAATAATAATAATAATAATAGTACCAATAGTAATTATAAAATGCAATGAATTCATTGTATAATAAATTAGCATCAGAATAATACCATTTTTCAAATAATTCTAATGCCACAAATTATTCATTATTTAGTAGTAAAGGCAATGATTTCAATGATAGTACGTTTTCAACAGTAAAACATATAAAATTTTCCAAAATGACACACCAGGAACTCTTATGGTCATTAAAAAAAAAAAAAAAAAAACCGGATAATTACAAAAAACTTTTTGAAAACACCTGCAAACAGGTAAAAATTTACCCCTTTCAGTAAAGACCTGTCTACCTCCAAAAAAAAAAAAAAAAAAAAAAAAAAAGAAAAAAAAAAATCAATGGATCATTCATTTTTGCTGAAACAATAAGAACATGTTGCTGTTAAAAAAAAAAAAATAGCAGTAGTAATAGTAAGTTTTAATTTATTGATATATTTCGTATTTAATTTTTGATTAATATATAAATTAAAAATTAATTTATATATATAAATAGTCATACAAAAGTTTTCATATTTCAAATATTTTTGAAGTAAAATAAAAAACATGATATTAATCTATAAAATTATGTTTGTATATATATAAAAAAAGTATATATATATATATATATATAATATTTATATATATATATATTTGTTATTTTATTGTTTTTAAAATCTGTATCTTAATATTTTTTCTTATTAAATATTAATAAATATTGATTAGTAAAATTATTATAGTAATTAAATAATTATTAATTATAAATATTATTAATTTATTATATTTTATAATATTATAATAATAATAATAATAATAATAATAATAATAATAATAATAATAATAATAATAATAATAATAATAATAATAATAATAATAATAATAATAATAATAATAATAATAATAATAATAATAATAATAATAATAATAATAATAATAATAATAATAATAATAATAATAATAATAATAATAATAATAATAATAATAATAATAATAATAATAATAAAAAGTTTAACGTTTCCAAAGAATGTAGAATTTCAATTTTTTCAAATATTTTTTTTTTATTTCAAATTTGTTTTATTTATTTTAATTTTAATAATAAAAAGTTAAATTAATAACATCTATTTTTTGATATTAAAATTTAAATTTTTTTTTTTTTTAAAAAAAAAAAAAAAATCTTAAAATTATACATATTTCTTTGTTTTTCCTTATTTTTTCCTTATTTTTATATTAAATTATTAATTAATTATATTTATTAAATTTATTAATTATAATTTAATTATAATAATTTAATTAATTAATAATTTAATTATTTAATTATTTTTTATTTAATTAGTATTTATTTATTCATTTATTTAAAGTCGTTAAAATAAAATTATACTAACAATATTAATAAGTAAAATTTCGAAATATGATGTTCTGATAAAGCAATATATTGGTGTATTTCCATATTCCATAAAGTAATATGATAATACACCAATATATATTATGCGAAATCATTAAAATTAAATAATAAAGTAATTACAGATTAAAAAATATTACAATACTGTGTAATTATTGGATTGATACTAACTAAACCTTTTCAACTTTTTCTGCATTTTACTGGCATTTTCATATTTATTTAACACTTTTTTTTTTTTTTTATTTTTTATTATTTTTTTTTTTCTAATAATAATAATAGTATTATTGATAAAAAGGAGTGCCATTCCTTTTTTTTTTTTTTTTAACCTTTAAATCCATATCTCAGAAAATTAAATTAAATATATAATATCTACAAATTCTATTATTATAATATACTCTAATATATGCAATTCATTAAATAATAAATATTAATGTTTTTTTTTCAATTAATTATTATTAGTATAGAATATATTCTTTTATTTTATTTTATTTTATTTTATTTTTACTTTTTATATATATTTAATTAAATTTAATTTAAATTTATAGTTGAATATTTTTTATATTTAATTTAAATTTATAGTTTAATTTATTATTAGAATAAGGTCAATAAAAAATAAAAGAAATTCATTTAATACAGAAAGAAATTTCAGTGAAAAAAATTTTTTTTTTTTCAATTTATTCATTTATTATTTATTATCAATCCTACTTATATTTATTTATATTTATTTATTTATAAGTATTTATTCTTTAATATATCCATTGAATTAGTTTTAAAAGTCTTAAATATTGAAAAGCATATAGAAGATAGAATAGAAGAAAAAGAATGAATTTAAAATTTATATTTAAAGTATTAAGCTTTTCCTTAGCGACTTCCTTTGTTTTTGCTGCGGAAAAAAATAATTGTAATGAAATTGAGAATTATTTAAAAAAGAAATCCTTAGATTACAAAGAAAATATTGAAAAATGTGTTACTAATAGTCAAGGAAAAGTCGAAGAATTGTAAGTCAAAAAAAAAAAAAAAAATAAGTATAAATTTTATTTTCTGATTATTCAAAAAAAAAATTTCAAAATTTTGTTGTTATTCTATATCCTTATGATAAAAACAGAATAGTAAGGAATTATGCTTTACAAAAAGAAGATGTTAAACAAATTTTATCTTATAATTCAATTAAAAATCTGTAAGTTTATCGAATATAAAAATAGATAATATGAATACATAAAAAAAAAAAAATTAAAAAGTAAATAAATAAATAAATAAATAACTAATGTATAAATAACTAATGTATAAATAATTAATGTATAAATAACTAATGTATAAATAAAAAATAAAAATTATTTAAATTAAATGAATATTTATTTGTCTAAACTAGTACATATGCGGTTGAATTTAAATTTGGTGAAGAACAAGATTCTCTATATTCAAATCCATTTCTTCCACATCCTGGTTATATAAAATTTCCTTCTGTAATTGCTGATCTTCCTGAATTAGAACATTTGTAAATTTTTATATTAAGCTTTATTATATTTTATTATATATATATATTTTTTTATTTCTTTTTTTTTTTTTTTTTTTTTTTATTTTATTTTATTTTATTTTATTTTATTTTATTTTATTTTAAAAGTACAATAAATAATATATTAATTATTGTTTGAATAATTTTTATTAGAAATTTTGAATATGATCATTTCAGAAGAATTAAATATACTCCTGAAGTAGAAGTAATTAAAATTGAAAACGAATATTTAAAATTATCCAAAAAGTTAAAAACATTGTAAATATTATAAGCTTTTTTTTTTTTATATCAAAATTTATAATTTTCATAATATATATTAATGCGTTATAATATTTAATAATAATAATAGAACACTTTCTGAAGTGAAGTTGACTAAGGAAAATTTAGTAGAACTTTCCAAATTAAGTAACCTTGAAGAATTGTAAATATTTATACCTATATGAGACATTAATTAAAACAGTAACATAATTTTCATATTATAATTAAATTACACTTTTTTTTATAACAAAATAAAATGATAATAATAATAATAATAAAATAATAATAATAATAATAAAATAATATAATAAAATAATAATAATAATAAAATAATAATAAAATAATAATAATAATGAATTAATAATAATATATTAACAATAACAAAATAATAATAATAAAATAATAATAATAATAATAATAATAAAATAATAATAAAATAATAATAATAATGAATTAATAATAATATATTAACAATAACAAAATAATAATAAT
Organism: Neocallimastix lanati (nom. inval.); assembly: GCA_016946835.1. Taxonomy (NCBI): domain Eukaryota; kingdom Fungi; phylum Neocallimastigomycota; class Neocallimastigomycetes; order Neocallimastigales; family Neocallimastigaceae; genus Neocallimastix; species Neocallimastix lanati (nom. inval.). The sequence goes on along the minus strand of JACVTC010000031.1, from coordinate 1,080,991 downwards.
AAAATAATAATAATAATAATAATAAAATAATAATAAAATAATAATAATAATGAATTAATAATAATATATTAACGATAACAAAATAATAATAATAATAAAATAATAATAATAATAAAATAATAATAAAATAATAATAAAATAATAATAATAATGAATTAATAATAATAATAATAAAATAATAATAAAATAATAATAATAATGAATTAATAATAATAATAATAAAATAATAATAAAATAATAATAATAATGAATTAATAATAATAATGATAAAATAATAATAAAATAATAATAATAATAATAATATATTTATATATATTCTCCTAGAAATTTTTATCATTGTGTATTTGATTCAGATGACTTTACACCATTCGAAAATAATAAAAACCTCTCGAAATTGTATATAAATATATAATTCTATATAAAAGGATAAAATATTTTCAAATCAATTCATTCTTGTTATTTATTTATATATTTGTTAAATATTTTATTTTTTTATATATATTCAATTTTATTAGATTGATACATGATGCTATGGGTAATGAAAAATATTTTCCAAATCATATTGAAAAATTAAAATCGTTAAAACAATTGTAAGAAATATATATTTAATTTCAAATAATATATACTCTTCTTATATTAACTTTTATTATAATTATATTATTAATAATAATATTATTTTAATAAATAAGGTATCTTGAAAATAGTCATTGCAAAGGAACAAGCTACAATTTTAATGGACTTGATAATCTAGAATTATTGTAATATATAATTATATTTTTTATTGTACCCACTCCAAAAAAACAAAAAAAAATTAACTTTTTTTTTTTTTTTCTTTTTTATTTTTAATAGTTATTTTAAAATTTCATCAGCATGTGATATAGATTTATCTAAACTTAATAAATTATCTGAATTGTAATATTATTATAATTATATAAATTCTAAATATTTCAATATTTCATTAATTATTTATATTTACAATGTTTTTTTTTTTTTTTTTTTTTTTTTATATTATTTAAAATTAATATAATTAATAATGCATAGATCTATTGTAAGTTCAGATTATGTTTTTTTCAATGGAATTGATGATCCTATGGATTTAAAACTTCCTGATAGTTTAAAAATCTTGTGAGAAATTTTTTATTTTAGTTTTATTTAATATTATTAAAAAAATCAAATAAAATTTATTATTAACATATTAATATTAATATTAATACATACAATTTTTTTTATTATATAGAAATCTTAGTCATTTAACATTAACTTCTAATAATTATAAAGAAATTTTTTCTCTTTCTCATCTTGAAGAATTGTAATTTTTTTTTATTTATATAAAAATGTTTAAATCAAAAAAATTATTTATTATGATATTTAAAAATAATATAAAATTAATTTTCCCTATATTTATATTTATTATTAGAATTATTTATTGTTTTGGAAATTCAGATAAGATTGATATCAAATCATTGAAAAATCCCGACAAACTTCGTAAATTGTAATTAATGTTTATATATATTATATTTATTTTCTACTTTATTTTTTTTTTTTTTTTTTTTTAAAAAAAAATAACCATAAATTCTAAAAATTAAATTTTAAATAAATTTAATTAAACGAAATTGATCAATAATAGAGTAATAAATTCATATGATCGTAAATCCTCATCTTTTATAAAAAATTTGGACTTTTTGAAAGAACTAGAGAACTTAACTAAATTGTTAGTTTAAATAAATAAATAAACACTATATTTTAAAATAATCATTATATTTTATATTTATTAATAATTTTTAATATTTTATTAATATAATTATTTGCAAAATTTTTATAGAGAGCTTGTTAAAGATGGTATAACGGAAATTCCTCAATTGAAATATCTTAAAAAGCTTGAATATCTGTAATCTACTTTTTTTTTTTTTTTTTTTTTTTTTTTTTTTTTTTTTTTTTTTTTTATTATTATTATTATTATTATTTAAATAAATATAAATATTACATAGTAAATTTAAATTATATTAATAAGATTTTTAATTATTTAATTTATATATATATAATATATATATTATATTAAAGTAATCTCAAAGAAAATAACTTATTAAAAATCCCAGAAGCAATACCAACTTTAAAAAATATTGAATACATGTAAATAGATATATTTATTACTTTATCATTATATTTATAAATAATTAATATCCTTATTAATAAATAATTAATATGCTAAAAATATTAAATCTATATATATATATATATTTTTAATAAAATAAAGTAACTTGGATTCAAACATTATTTATGGTAGACTTCCAGAATCTTTAAATAAATTGGAAAAATTGAAATATTTGTAAGTACTGCTTCATTTATACATATGGAATACAAAATAAATAAAATAAAAAAAGAAAAATAAAAAAAAAATAAAACAATATATTAAAATAATAATAATAATAATAATAATATAATAATATGTATTGATTAAATTTTTATTTATTAGTAATATTAATGAAAATAAAAATATTATTGGAAAAGTTTTAACTAATAAAAATATTGAAGAATGTTATTATTCCTCTTACTATGATTTATGTGTTCCTAAAGATTCTAAAGTAAATTATTCAACAAGCCAAATTGAAAATGAAAAAACACCCTTTAAAACTTGTGAAGATGAAAAAGTTATTGAAGAAAGTACAAATGGTAAATGTGGTGAAGGTCATGGTAAGTGTCCATCTGGTCAATGTTGTAATAAAGAAGGCAAATGTGGTAACGAAGAAGATTATTGCTTAGTTACTAAAGGATGTCAAGTGAACTACGGGGATTACATTGATGAATGTGAAGTAATATATCGTCAAATGATAAAATTAGGAGAAGATATTACATATGTTGTATGTTCTGCTAATAAACAAGGAAAAGCTAAAGATTTGTAAGTTAATGAAAAAATATTTATTTATAGTATTTATATTATTATAATCATATTATTATTATTATTATTAATATTATCATTATTATTTTAAAAAATAAAAATAAAATGAAATGAAATACTTAATATACTTGTCATTATAAATCAATAGATCAATAGAAAATGGAAATAATAATTATGTAAAGGCACTGGATACTATTTATAATCTTGAATCATTGTATATACTATAAATATTTTTAATATTGTTTTATCAATATATATAATATATCTTAAAATATATAATATATATATATCATATTTATTAAATATGTATATATATGATAAATAAATGTAGAACATTAAGTTGTGAAGATTCCATTAAAAGCTTTAAACCAATAATACAAAACCAAAATCTTACTAGACTGTAAATATGTTTTAAAATATATATAATATATAATATATAATATATTTCAATATTGAAATGTTAATAATTATTAACAATCTTTGTCTTTTAATATATATTTTTAATGATGAAAAAAAAAAAAAAAAAATAAAGTTCTTTAAGTGGTGATTGTTACAAAACTGAAGATATTCCAGATGATATTTTACAATTAAAAAATTTAAAAACATTGTTAGTAATCTATTTTTATTTATATATATTAATATAATATTAATAATAATATTAATGATAATTTTAATTTTATATCTTATTCATATTATAAAATCATTAATTAAAATTTTTTTACATAATATTTTTTTTTTATTATATATATATTATTTTTAGTGAACTACATTATAAAAGTATGAAGATCGTTTCAAAAAAAATCAAATATCTTAAGAATCTTGAAAATATGTAAATAGAACTATAAATATATAATATGTTTTGTTTAGTTTAGGTCGACTGTTAATAATTTTTTTTTTTTAAAAAAAAAAAAAAAAAGTAATTTTGAATCTTGTGAAATAGAAGATTTACCTAATGAATTTGGAGAACTTGAAAATCTAAAATCATTGTAATTATTATCCATTTAAATATATATATTATTATTTAATGTTATATATATTTTTGATTAATAGTATTTAAAAAAAAAAAAAAAAAAAAAATTCTTTTTTAATTTACTTTTAATAAATTTTTAGAATATTATATGACAATGAGTTAACAAAACTTCCAGAAGTAATAGCAAAACTTAAAAATCTTGAATATTTGTATGTATTCATTTCTTTTTAAATTGAAATAATTTTTGTCTATTGTATTATTATTATTATTATTATTATACTATTTATTATAAGAAGTATTAATTTTATTAATTAATTAATTTTTTTAAATAATATTTAAATAATAATAATTTATTATTATTATTATTATTATTATTATTATTATTATTATTATTATTATTATTATTATTATTATTATTGTTTAAATAAAAAAAATAATTATTATATGTAGAGATTTAAGTAGCAATAATATAGATGATAAAATTCCAGAATCCTACAATAATTTATCTGAGCTAAAAAAAATGTATTATATTTTATAAAATATTTTTATATATTTAATTTTTTATTTATTTTTTACATATAATATATTATTATTATTTTTTTTTTATATGTTTCGTTATTTCCTTATCAATGAGAATATTATTATTTAATAAATTATTTAAAGTTATTTAGGTAACAATGTAAATCTTGAAGGAAAAATTTTACAAAATAAGAAACTTGTTGAATGTAAATATAATCATGATATTGAATGGGATTCCTCCTATAAATATCATCTTTGTAGAACTGGAAATGAAAAATGTTTATCAGAATACTTAATAAAAGCTTATCCAATTTGTCCTGATTCATCCATTACTATTCCTGAGAAACCTACAACCAAAAAATCTACAGTTACTACTACTACTACCACTACTACATCTAAGAAATCTACTACCTCTTCTACATCAAAGAAATCTACTACCACTTCTACATCTAAGAAATCTACTACCTCTTCTACATCAAAGAAATCTACTACCACTTCTACATCTAAGAAATCTACTACCTCTTCTACATCTAAGAAACGTACAATTACTTCTACATCTAAGAAATCTACTACCCCTTCTACATTTAAGAAATCTACTACCACTTCTACATCTAAGAAATCTACTACCACTTCTACATCTAAGAAACGTACAATTACTTCTACATCTAAGAAATCTGCTATCTCTTCTACATCTAAGAAATCTACTACCACTTCTACATCTAAGAAATCTACTACCACTTCTACATCTAAGAAATCTACTACCTCTTCTACATCTAAGGAAACTACTACTACTACTGCTTCTAAATCATCTGTTAAAGGTAAATGTGGTGAAGGTATAGGTAATTGTAAATCCGGATATTGTTGTAGTAAATATGGTTGGTGTGGTATCTCCGATGGTTACTGTTCCAAATCTAATGGTTGCCAAAGTAAATATGGAAAATGTTATTAAATCTTTTTTCCTAATATTTAATTTTTATTATTATTTTTTTTTTTTTTTAAAAAAAAAAAAAACTATAAATTCTTATATTTTTATATTATTTTTATCTCGGTGGTTAAAAATGAAAACAATTATTATAATCTTTTTTTTTTTATGATTATTAAATTATTTTTATGTGTTTTGTTTTCTTTTTTATTTATTTTATTTTAAGAATATATGTATTATTAAATATTTCATATGCTATATAATTTAGTATATGAATTAATATATTGTAAAAAATAAGTAAAAAACATTATATATACACATAAATACATGATAAAATACAAATAATTTAAATATAATTTTATTCTAAGTATAACAATAATGTATATATATATAATTATATATACATTTATTTCTGTACAAAGAAGATTTATTTCAACGATTTAAAACTGTTAACAAATTTTCAATTGGGTTTTAATTTTTTTTTTTTTTTTTTTTTTTTTTAATTTTAATATTTTATATTATTGAGTATATTTGATATAAATTACAAAATTATAAATTTAAAAGTTATTTTATTTTATTTTTATTTTTTTTTTTTTATTTTTTTTTTGTTTTTTAATAAATGCCAATATTAAAATATATTTAATAATGATAGAATAAACGAAAAACAAAAAGAAACTACTGAATTAAAAGGTATATCACTTATTACAATTGAAAAATGGTTTGAAGATATAAATACATTAATTGAAGAATGATTAGAAATTAAAAAAAAAAAAAAAAAAAAAAAAAAAAAAAAAAAAAGAAAGAAAGTAAATTGAAAAATAATTTTAATAATACAAAATCAGAAAAGAGGAAATTAAGCAAAATAGGATATTTTTGTTTCATAGATAATTTCTTAGAAAAACCATCCGATGAAACCAAAAATAGAAACAAGTTCATATAAAAAAATTTATCAAACAAGAAATAAAAAAAAAAAAAAAAAAATAAAACTGAGCAACTAAATAATGTGAAAAACATTCATTCAAGTAAATTACTCAAAAAAAAAAAAAAAAAAAAAAGGTTAAGTAGAATATATATATATATATATATATATAGAAAAAGTCATAATTTATTTTACTTTATTTTATTTTTTTTTTTTTTTTAATTATTTTCCATGCTATAGTTTTTTAGAATTTAATTAATAAAAGTAGTAGTATTAAAATATATTAAATTATATCATATAATATTGAAACGGGATATGAATTATTAAATGAAAAATAAATAATTCATTTTCAGTTCAACAATGTCCATCCATTTCAACAATTTATCTTACATTTAATAATGACTATTATAATAATTTATGTTCCATTTTAATAATTCATATTTATTTTAACAATTTTTGTATCATTTAAAAATTTCAATTTCAATAGTTTATATTCCATTTAAAAAATGCATGTTCATTTCAACAGTGTATCTTCCATTTAATAATGTCCGTTTCAACAATTTTTGTCCCATTTTATAATTCATGTCCATTTCAATAATATATAATTTTATAAATCATTTTTTTTTTTTTCTATCGATAAATAAATAAATAATTGACTTTTTATATTTAATTCATAAATTTAAAGTGTGTTCAAAATACATTTTCCATATTAGAATTTAGAAAAGTAATTTCTTTTATGTTAGCATTATTAATTAATGTTATTTCAGCTCGTTGAACGAAATAATATCAACAGTATAATTTTTCTAAATTTATAATAATATTAGGGGAAAAAAGATAGATGTTAAAATGCTTAATAAGAATGACTATACTCCCTTAAAAAAGTCATTTGATAATATGAATATGAATATCTTTAATTGTTTAATAATTAATGTGATTTTAAAAAAAAAAATTGGATTTAAGTATGGTCATTGAATTTTGTATTATATTTTGAGTAGAGTACAAAATCAAAGAAAAAAAAAAAAAAAAACAATTGTTAATAAGTTTAATGAATAATATTTGAATTGACTATCTGAAAGAAATTATGAGTCTTCTTCTTCAGAGACATGGGCCTTGCTATCCTGCCTTACTGCATTTTCAGCGTTGACGATCCAAAAATAAAAATGGTGAAACTCCATTAATGGTTACTATTAAATATGAAAATATAAATATTATAAAACATTTAACTTAAAAATGGAACAGATATTTATAAAAAAAAAAAAAAAAAAAAAATATGGAGATACGCCATTAACGTATTTATGTCAAATCAAAGGTAAAAAATATTTAATTAAAATTTCTAATAGAAAATAATGCCTACTTAAATTTCGAAAATTGTATTACTAGCGTTTTAGATGCTTATGTATTTATTCTTCATACTAATAAGGAAAATTTAATTATTCTTCTTTCTATTTATATTAGAAAATAATAATATATTTATTGACGATAAAAAATAAGCAAAATAGTTTAATACATATTTAATTAAATTTAAAGTATAATTACATTTATTATATATTTTCGTTTAATATTTATATTGGGCTTTGATAAAAACAAACCAATAAAATTGTTCATAGAATTAATTGAATTAAATATACTTTATATGAAATAAAGTTTTTTTTTTTTTTAATTATATCATACACATTAAAAAAAATATATACAAATAGTACTAATATTTTAAACCAAAAAAAAAAAAAAAAAAAAAAAAAAAAAATAAAAAAAAAAAAAAAGAGAGAAAAAAGAAATATAGAATTAATTTAATTATAATTTATTATTAAATTAATCCTATATTTCATTTTTATTAAATTTAAGTTATTTTAAATTTAAAACACTTTTAACCAAAATTTATTTTTTTTTTTTTTTTTTTTTGGTTAAAAGTGTTTTAAATTTAAAATAATAAATAAAAATAAATAAATAAATATAATATATAAAATGTAATATTAAATTAATAATCATTAAAATATACTAATAAATATCCTATTTATTTATACTTAAATATCTCTTTCCTTCATAAAATTTAGCCTATCTTAACAAATGTGTAAGGGAATATAATGGAATGAAAGGGAATATTTTCGGCATATTTTAATTTTAATTTGCTTTATAATGTAATATTATTTTAAATTATATATATATATATATATATATATATATTTTTTTTTTTTTTTCTTGGTTAAATAATAATATTTAGTATACTTTCTACTATTATGATACATAATAAAAAAAATTTTTTTTTTTTATATAAAGTATATTTAATTCAATTAATTCTATGAACAATTTTATTGGTTTATTTTTATCAAAGCCTAATATATATATATTGAACCAAAATATATAATAAATGTAATTAAACTTTAAATTTAATTAAATACGTGTTTAACTATTTTGCTTATTTTTTATCGTCAATAAATATGTTATTTATTATTTTCTCATATAAATAGAAAGAAGAATAATTAAATTTTCCTTTTTTTTTTTTTTTTTTTTCTTATTTATATTTTCATATTATTAATTAAATAAAATATATATATGTATAATAGTTTGAAAAGGATCTAAATTTTTATTGAAATGAGTCAACAATCTTACATTACCTTAAATAATAGTGTAAAAATCCCACAATTTGGATTAGGTGTATATTTAGTAGATGGAGATGACACTACTGAAAAAACTGTTGTTGAAGCTTTAAAATTAGGTTATTGTCATATCGATACTGCTCATGCCTATTTTAACGAAAGAGGGGTTGGTGAAGCTATTAAAGAAGTCTGGTATTCCAAGAGATGAAATTTTTGTTACTTCAAAGTTATGGCCAACTGAATTTGGGGAAGGAGTGACCTATCCTGCTGTTATAAAAATGCTTAAAAGATTGCAATTAGAATATATTGATATGGTTTTGTTACATCATCCAATGAAGGATTGTGTTAGTGCCTGGAAAGATTAAGAAAAATTAAATGCGGAAGGTAAAGTTAAAGCAATTGGAATCTCTAACTTTGAAAAAGCTCCAGAAACTTTAGAAAACGTATTAAAGATAGCTAAAATAAAGCCAGCTGTTTGTCAAAGCGAATGTCATCCTTACCATACTCAACAAAAATTAAGAGAAATATTAGCCCCGCATAAATCTCTTGTTGAAGCCTATTACCCAATTGGTCATGGTGATAAGAATTTATTAAATGAAGCTATTTTCACTAAATTAGCTAAAAAATATAATAAAACTAATGTTCAAATTATTTTAAGATGGCATATTCAATACGGAAATATTGTCATTCCAAAAACTACTAATCCAGTTCACTTGAAGGAAAACATTAAAATTTTCGATTTTGAATTAACCCCAGAAGAAATGAAAACTAATTTTATTTTATATAATGTTATGTAGTTTTGATTGAATAGTTAAAAAATTACTATATGCATTATTTAAGGATTAAGTTTTTTACATCTATATAAATATATTATTAATTTATATTACAGAGGAAAAATATTTATATTAAAAAAAAAATTTAATTATAAGTTGATAATATTGAATATAAAATAAAAGAAAAATTTATATGATAAAGGAAAATTTTATAATATAAAGGAATAATTTATAAGATAAAGGAAAAATTTATAATACAAAGGAAAAATTTATAATACAAAGGAAAAATTTATAAGCAAAAGGAATAATTTATAAGTTAAAGGAAAAATTTATAGGAGAAAATTAAAATTTTTCTTTTTTTTTTAAAAAAAAAAAAAAAAAAAAAAAAAAAAAAACTTTTTTAAAATTTAAAAGTCTGAAGATTAAATAAAATTATATATAAAGAATTTTTTCTCTTTTATATCTTTTTTCTGTTATATTATTCATGAAACATTTATTTGGTATTGGTAATTTACATAACAAATAATAAATATAAACAATCATATAATTTAATATTACAATTAATAAATAATTGTTTAATATTTAATTTTTTTTTTTTTTTTTTTTTTTTTTTTTTTTTTTTTTTTTTTAACAGAATGAAACTATAAAAATGGTTCAGTTTATAAATTTATTATATTATATTATTATATTATTAAATAAAAAAAAAGAATAAAATATAAACACTAAAGGAGGTAAATTTTTAAACAACAACAACAAAAAAAAAAAAAAAATAAGAAAAAAAAAGTATATATATATATATGTTTAATATATATATATTTTTTTATATTTTTCCCTCTGAAGAGAGTACCGCCAGAAATGGTATCTCTGAGGGGCTAATACTATCAGTACTTCTCTTAGTACAGGGAATGATAGTACCTATAGAATATTAAAATTAATGATCAGTCTGTAGGAGTTAGGAAATTTAATTTACTGAATTCATTTCATTTTTATTTCTATTTTAATCGAAATTTTTTTTTTTAGTTATCTAATAATATGAATTTTTTTTCCAGCCTCATGGAGGATTGATGGAAAAGGAATAGTCCATGTAAGGCGTTCTAATTACAGTTTTCTATCATTCTGATGATAATCATTGGTTATCCTTTCTTAAGTGGCTTCTAGTTCGAAGAGAGAAAATATGAAATGTTGGAAGACTGTAGAAAGTGAACTTAATGTTTTATATTGTTTTAAACTGGATATGTGATAACATTGGAGTTGTAAAATTAATAATATCATGTAGTTTTTACATATTATTATGGTAATGAATCTATTGTATTTTTTTACTTTAGCATTATTTTGTATATATTTTTTTTTCTATAGTATTATTTAAACTCTCATGTAGCTATTGTAAAATGGAAATGTAGAAAATTGATTCACTCCAAATCTTTTGTTTAAGACTCTATTCAATGGATGAGAATCTTTTTATGGTTTTTCACTACTAATATTTTATTTACATTTTCATTTAAGTTTATATATGAATACTTTATAGAAAATTATTATATTATATCATTCAAAGCCTTATGAATCGAATAGAAAATCAAAAATTCAAAAGATATAAAAAAAATTTTATTAACAATTGCAATTCTACAAAGACGTTTATCTTACTTAAATAATTATCAAACACAGCAATAAGTTAAAACTTCATATTATTTTAATTATTTTTTATAATATTTTTATATTTATTTTTTTTTATATTTTTTTATTTTATATTTATATTTCTTAGTTTTTTGTATTTTAGTTTATATTAGTTTCATTTTTATCAATTTGTAATTTATAGTTCATTATGGAAAAGATATTTCACCTGTTTCTAGCTGTTATGGAACATTTACTGACATCACAAGCACTACAAATTTCAACCACGCAAAATTTGTAAAACTATTTGAAAAAGCAATAACAGGTGCTAGAATTTCATATTGTAGATGTTCCAAATAGAATCAGAAGGTTTCTTTTCAGCATTTAAAACAAAATTTAGTATCTAATAACACATCCAATAATACAATCTCAGAAAATCTCAGTTCAACTAATTTAATAAATGTTATAAATGACAATTAAGTACTTAATGTTCCAAGTATTCCAAATCTTAATTCTCAAAATCAAGCAGTACTTGAAGATAATTCCTATACTCATCTTGTTTTTTTAACAACATATAGTCTATGGCATCACTCTAAGTATTCTACAGGTAATAATATATTCCCACAAAGAAACACACATTACAAGTCCGATATGCATTCTCTGAAGTCTTTACATGGTTTAAGAATCACACTTTTCATCCATCTATTCTTCTTGGAGACTTTAACATGAACACCGCTGATTTACATGATAAATTAATCAACAGTAACCTTGGTAACTGGTTTATTCTTCCGATTAATGATTCAGCTATTTCATGGATTAGAGATAGATATTCATCAGATATTGAACATGCATTAGTCAATTCAAGTATGCAAGTGATTCCAATGAATTTGATAAACTTGTTGACTGGTATAATAGACTATGCGAATCACTTCATAAAAAATTTAACGAATTTAGGAAAAAAAAACATTTATATTGGATTAAATTAGATGTTCATTAGCTCTTAAATAGAAGGAAAACATGGAAATGGGTAAAAAGGAATGCAAAAAATTAATAATCAATCTTTCACGGTCTTTTATCCTCTTAAAAATAATAACAATGAATTAGTATCTTTTACAGATGAAAATTTAAAAGCTTTGCATTATCATTATAAATTCCAGGCGTCGGATCCTTCAGGTCATAGTCTTTCTAAAAATTTCTAGAAAGATTCTAATCAACTTATGAATTTTGGAAACCCAAGGCAACAAGAATAGGAGATTAACCATGATATTAGTGATGAAGAAATTAGTGAAGCAAATGAAGAAATGAAGTTTGGTATCAATAAAGATGCTAGTGTAGTAGTACAAGGGGAAGTTTTCAAGATTTCTTAATAAGAGTAACCTTACCTTTTTTCTTCCAAGTCAAGAGTTACCTAAAACCAATTGCTATATCAACTTAGGATTTAGAACTGAAACCGATCATACAGAGAATGAATAATAAAGTTAGAAAAGTACTTTATTCCATAAAATGATTACTTAAGAATCCTCATATTCCTATCCCCTATAAACGAATGTTATTTTCTGCTAGAGTAATAGGACAAGTTTCGCATTATGCACCTCTACTTGGATCAAACAAAGAAAAAACGAGAAGTAGATAGACACTAGTTAAATACAGGATTATACTGGATTGAAGATTTCTCTAATGGGAATAGCTTTACATCCCTTTATTGTGTTTCTAAAGAACTTAACATTCCTCCTCTTTCGGAGAAATGTGAGATTACTCAGGTAAGGTGTTTTAAAAAATGGAAAAATTCGAAATGTATTATCTTTGATTTACTTAAAAATATATCGCATTATAGACGTTATATATGGGATAAAGAAAGTCAAATTTAACAGACAAATTAGATAAATTTCCATCAAAAAAAAAAAAAGCAATTGTAAACTTTTACTGGAATGATAGAGATATGGCAGGAAAATCAACCAAGGCTAAGTCTTATAAGAAAAATAAATTGAGAAAACTTGAGACTACCTAAAGCTCAACTTTAAGTATCCTGAATATAGAATATTCTTCTGATGGACACACCGAATCAGATGTGGATATAAATTCGACGCTCGTGTTGCCAAAGCCCCCCAATAGGATTGAAGACAACTGTCCAGAATGGTGTCCTTGTTGTTATAGAGAAAATAGAAATCTTCAATTGAAACATTGGTTTTCTAAATGCTATCTTTTCCGTGAATTTCAAATGAAATATTTTAAGGATATTAAAATTCTTTATGTATAACCCTTGAATTTAATATAAAATATAAAAAAATATTTATTGAAGATTTTGATTTTTCAAAAAAAGTTCTATATTAATTTTGATTATTTATTCATTCAATTCAATAGATTCGAAAATTTTAAAAAAAAGTAAGTGAAATTTTTACAATGAATAATTGAAAAATTCAAATCAAAAGATGAAATTTTAGAATTACTAGAAGATTAAATGATTTTTATTTTTTATTATTAAATACTAAATAAAGAAAAACTGAATACAATAATAAAAATGTCATTGAATCAGGAGTATCATAGAAAAATTTTATATAGCATGTTTTAAAATATATTTAGAAATTATTGTTATAAAAATTATCGAAAGGCCAGATAATTGACAAAAAAAATTTTAATGAGTTAATAAAAAAAAAATTACCAGAAAGTATAATTTTGTAATTAAAAAATATTACTTTTACCATATAATTATTAAGAAGTTATGGGTAATAATAATAATAATAATAATAATAATAATAATAATAATAATAATAATAATAATAATAATAATAATAATAATAATAATAATAATAATAATAATAATAATAATAATAATAATAATAATAATAATAATAATAATAATAATAATAATAATAATAATAATAATAATAATAATAATAATAATAATAATAATAATAATAATAATAATAATAATAATAATAATAATAATAATAATATTAATAATGATATTAATAATAATAATAATAATATTTTTTTATGTCCAATAATGGCAACAATGTAATAAATATATATATATATAAATATAAAGGAATTCAAATATTTTTAATTACCAGAAAAAACATTATTACATATTTTTGCAACATTATGATATAATGATTATTTTGTTTCAACTAAGAATCCTAGTATATAGTAATTAATTAATAATTCGAAAAACCGTCATTCAATATATTGATAATATTTTCTCCAGAAAGGTGATAAATTTTATATTAAATATATTTAACGAAGAAAAAACAATGAAAAATATTTCTAAAATTAACAAATCAATTGATATGAAAAAACATAAAGATAATACATATATCCAAAAATTAATTGTAAATGATATTATAGATAAGAAATAAAAAGAAGAAGCGATAGAAGATGAATATAAATTTGAGGAATCTTTAATTGATTCTATTATGCAATATAATTTGAAAAAAGAAGATAATGATATATATATATATATGAATATATCATAATCAAAGAAATTATAAATGAAATTATAGAAAGTTACTATGCAGGTAATATATATTCAAATACATTAAATAATAAATATTACAACACTAACAAGAAAAAAATATTATAAATAAAAAAATATTCATAAAAAATTAAATGTTAAATACAATTTGTTACTAAAAGTAAAAATTAATAAATAAATAAGTAAAGTAAATCTTTAAGTACAAAATAGATAATATTGATTCTTATTTTTTATTTTTTTTTTTTTTTAATTATTCTAATAATATGTGGTTTTTATATAAATAAATATATAAATATACATTCATATATTTAAGATTAACAAAAAATTAAAAAAAAAAAAATCATGTAAAAAAATTAAATAAAAAAAAAATCATGTAAAAAAATTAAATAAAAAAAAATATATATATATAGTATTTTTTTTTAATAATAACTAAGAAAATTTCAAGTTTCTTGTTAATAAAAATGTATAATAATAATTTTAATATTAAAATCTAATATATATAATGTTTTTAAATTTAATGATTGAAACATTTTTTATAATGAAAATATGAATCACTATATATATGAAATTTTCATTAATAATATAATTTTTTTTTTTTACTTTTAATATTCTAATTAATTTTTCAATTATCAACTCTTTTAATTAGAATTATAAACATATTTTTTATTAGATTAAATTTTTAAACTTTTATATTTAATATATATTAAAATATAATTTAATATATTATATTAATAATACTAGAACAACTATCATATATTAATAATATTGTTCCAAAAAAAATAAAAAATTTTATAATCTTAATATTCTAAAAAATTCAAACTTAATCTGAATTTTAATTTATTAAATTTTTATTTTTTTATTTATTAAATTTTTATTTTTTATTATAGAAAAGGTATAATTATATATATAAAGTATAATATATTTTTGGTTTTTCTTTTTAAATATATCTTATATATATTGATTTATTATTATTTTTTTTAACATTAGATATAATTAATTATTAAAACTTTTTAAAAATAATTATATATATAGTATTTCCTTAATTTTAAATTATTATTATAAAATTAGACAGATAAAATTTAATAATTTTTTCTTTTTCCAAAATATTACATAATATTTAATGTTGTATCCAAATTTTTTATCATTCAATTATTAAATTATTTAATACATATACTTTTTATAAGTATTATGCTACCTAATATTTAATACTTACAGTATTAATACTTCAAAAATTAAATTATTCATTAATCTATGAATTTTTAAGTGATTACTACCTTTAGTTTCATTTTTAGAAAAATGAAACTAAAGGTAGTAATCACTTATATCTTAAGAGGAAGAAAGTCATAATTAATTAAATAGATATGATTAATTATGTGATTTTCATTTTTCATAAAACAAAATAAAAAATAAACCTTTTTTAATGTTTTTTTTTTTTTTTTTTTTTTTTTTTAAATTAGTAGTATATATATATTACCATCATTTCTTTTAAATTAGTTATTATATCAATTATATCAAAAATACACAAATATGAGTGTTTTTTAACAATAAATAATAATTAAAATTAATATAATAATTAAATATTTTTCTATAATTGCTAATATATAATTAAAATAATCTATAAATATAACTAGATAAAATATTTCATATTTGATTCAAAAAATTGAAGTTTTAATCGTATAAAATTAAAACTAAATCTGAAAATAAAAAAAAAAAAAAAAAAAAAATAAAAAATAAATTAATTACTACATATTAATATTTTTTTTATACATTTATTTATTTCCTTTATGAAAGTAAATAAAAAAAATTTAATGAAAGTAGGGAAAGTATTAAGCTATACATGTAAAAAGTATTAGTAGCATTATCATTTTTTTTAATAAAATTTTAAAAATTTTATTATATATACTCCTTTATTGAATAATTGAGTTTTTTTTTAGAGAAAAGTATTGCATTGGAAAAATATTGGGGTTAATATCACAGAAACTTAAAAACCCTACATATATCCATATTTTAAACAACAAAAGTTTTAATACGAATTCAAGAATATTAATTAGATATAGTTGCTATAAAGTTATTTAAGATTTAAAGATTTTTCTTTTATAAAATATTTTCTAATATATAGTATGCAAAGAACGAATGAATAAATAGAGATATTTTATGAAAATAGTAATATTATTTTATTCTATAAATATTAACAATTATTTTTATTATTCAATAACAAATTATTTAAAATAATAAATAATAAGTATTAAAATTTAAATATAAATCTCATAATTATTTTGTTATTTTTTTTTTCAATTATTTTAATGATATTTTCTAAATCAAACGACATAAAGATATTGGTTAGTAAAGTCTAAATATAATTATCAATATATCAAGAGTTAAACTAATTGTTTATAATGTTTTCAAAGAAATAAGAAAATTCATAGCATGATAATGACTAATGAAATAAAGACTAATGAAAAAACTTTCAGTTTAAATAATAGTATATTTTTAGATAAGTATTATAAATTAAAATAAAAATAATGAACAATATAATTATTATATTTGAATTGTATTAACTAATTATATAATATTAGTTATTAGAAAAAAATATTAATGTAGATAAAAATTTATAGATAATTATTATATTAATAATTTTTAATAATACTTTAAATTTTTTATAATTATATTTTATTTATTTCATGTACAAAAACAAATAAATAATTTTATTATCCAATAATTAAACATGTTTAATTTTATATTAGCAAATAATTTAATATTTAGAAGAAATTAATATTTTCATTTGAATTAACGAAAAGATTATGAAATTATAACCTTTTTTTTTCATCATTATATTTAAAGTAAAATAAAAGAAGAAAAAAAAATTGATATTTAAAATTTAATTAAATAAGATACTAATTTTGATTTTATAATGCTTTTATTTGTTTTTTAATTGTATTTTTTTAAATATAAACTTTAAAATTTTGTATTAGAATTAAAAATTAAATTTATAAAATAATAGCAAATTATATATATATATATTTTATTTATCTAATAATAAAATTTAAATTACAAAAATTATTAAATAAATAAATAAATAAAAAAAAAAAAAAAAAAAAAAAAAAAAAAAAAAAAAAAAACTATTTATGATTTATGTTCTTTAAACTTTTATAGTTGGCATATGGGAAATAGTAAAAGACTTTTATATTAAAAAAAAAAAAAAAAAAAAAAAAAAAAAAAAAAAAAACATTTTTTATATTATTAATATTTATTTAATATTATTTTTTTTTATACTATTAATAAATGTTATGAATATCATTTTATATTTAAAACGGAAAATATAGTATTATAATTTTAAAAAGTATTATTAAAATCATATATTTATAATTATTATATGTTTGTATTTATTATTGTTAGCGATATTATACATTATAATATTAATAATTTGTGATTTAATTTTAATTTGTTATAATATTTTATATAATTGAAAAAATAATAATAATAAAACAATGGTGTTTTTAATATGTGTTTCAATTATCAAACGGCAATAATTAAATTATTATAATCTATCTAGTGATTAAAAATTAAAGATCTTTTAAATGATATTTATTAATATTATAAAAATTCTAAAGATCTTCAAATGATATTTATTAATATAATTATAAAAATTCTAATAATTTTAAAAGAAAGAAATGAAAATAAAATATTGAAATATCTATAAATAGAAAGACAATTAATAATAAAATATATATATATAATAAAACTTAATGGAATTAGTGAAATAAAAAACATAATAATGAAATTAAAAAATTGAAAAAAAAAAAAAATCCAATAGAAAATGAAATAATGAAAATTAAAAAATTATAATAGTTTATATATAATTAAATAAAAATATAAAATATTCATATTAAATAATATGTAATATAATATGAAATGTATATATATTTTAACAATATGAAAAAATAATAATAATAATAAAAATATATTGACAAAAAATAAAAATCCCATGAATTATTTCAATAATAGTGTTAACATTAATTTAATAAAATTGGTAAATATATATAATACAAATAAGAATTAAGAAATATAATAATAATATAATAATAAAAAAAATATTTTAAATTTTTAAATTTAATAATTATATTAAATGGATTATATAAATTAAACTTTTTATATTATTTCATGTGCATTAATTGCAATTTAAAATTAATAATTATAGTAATTGTAAATAATAAATTTTAGTAATTGTAAATAATAATTAATAATGCATGAACGAAATTTTTTTTTATATACATATTTATTTTTACTTTAAAGTTATATATATATAATTATTATTTATATATTATTTTCTAATAAAATAATAATAATAATAATTATAATAAATAAATTATAAATAATTATATTAAAAATTTTTTTTAATAAAAATATAAAAAAAAAAACAACAAAACCAAACAAAAAAAAAAATTAAAAAAAAAGAAAAAAAAAAAAATATTGAATAATTTAAATAATTTATAATAAAAAAAAATAATAATAAATAATAAATTATTAACAAAGTATCTTTTAAATATCATATAAATTTTAATCATTAAGTTAAAATTTTTTTTAATTTATAATATATATATATTTTTTTTTAAAAAAAAAAACATACTATTTTTATTTATATTTTATTATATTATTAATAATCATTAATATAATTACTCTTAATTTAATATATTATATAGGTTAAAATACACTAATAGTTTATAAATAAATAATATTACATGAATTATTTATAATTTTATATTTTTAATATAGATATTTATATATTACATTATTATTATTATTATTAAATATAATTTTTCATAAAATTATACAGAAATAAAAAATTATAAAAAATTTATATTTTTTAAAAATATTTTCCTAATGTTTTTTTTTTTTTTCTATAATTATTTTTATAAAAATTTTCTTACATTTCATGAAGGAAATTTTAAATAATTATATCTCTTTAATAATAAAATGTTTGGATATATATTTATATATCTTATTTTTTTCTTTTATTATATATCTTTTTAATAAAAGTTTTATTTAAATATAAATTAAAAAAAAAAAAAAAGTATCATAAATTTAAGTTTTTAAAGTTTAATTATTACCATTCATATATAAAAATAAAATATTATATAATAATACTGAAAAATAAATATTATAAATATTTTTATATAAAAAATATTTATAATATTTGTTAGTATATTTATATACACAACATACATATTTTTATATACATACATACATACCTTCTTTTTTTATAGGTGTTTTATTTTTAATATTATTAATATTAAATACCTTTTATTTTAATATATATATATTTTTTTTATTAAATATAAATTTAGATTTATGTAAAAATCTAAACTTTTATATAATATGGATTAAACTTTATTTCGTTATACAAATGACAGAGTATGCTAATAATTTAATAATTTTTAAAAAATTATTTAATAAAATATAATATTTAAAGTTTCCTTTTTTTAATTAATACACTAATCATGTATAATTAACAATATAGATTTATATATTAAAAGTTTTATATAAACATATTTAATAAGAGAAAAAAAGCTTATTGAGAGGCATGAATTACTTTAATTAAAATAAATATATATTTAACTTAACATATGTAACATTTGATTTAAATATATATTCAAATAAACTTTATACAATAAATAAATTGATTAGTATTAGGTATTGGGTTCTCTTTTCTTTTTATATATTTTTTCTTTTAATATTCTATTTTTTACATACATTTTTTTATAATTTAAATGGTTTTCAGATATATTATTATAAAATAATGTATATTGATGCAATTCTGGAAAGTTTAATTTTTAAAATAATATAAATTAGTTATAATTTCTTTTTAAAATTTATTTTTGAAAATGAAATTTTTTTTTTTTAGTAAATATTTATGATTATTTATAGTTACTCAAATTGTATTCTTCAAAAAAAAAAAACATATATATATATAAATATTATAAATAAAATGTTCATATTCTTTTAAAAAAAAAAACTTTTTAAAGATTTTTCTTTAAAATACATTTATATTAATAAAACAAATTCTTATTCACATTATTCACATTATTTTTCTTAAATATAAATTATATTAAATCAAAAATTATTTGTTTCAAAAAAAAAAAAAAAAAAGTAATAAACTCATTTGTTGTTTAATAAACTTAAATAACCAAATCAAAATTTTATAAAAAAAAATTGTTTTATTTTCATATTCATATTTATTTATTATTTTTTTTTAAAAATTAATACAAATCTATTAAATAAAATAAAATAAATAAATAAATAAAAAAAAAAAAAAAAAACTCCAATATTTATAATTAGCAAATATTATTAATATTTTTCATAATAAAATATAAAAATATTTCTATCAATATATATAAATTTAAACCTTTAAATGAAATTTCAAGTATTTCAGTAAAGGGTCATATATATATATATATATATTTAATTCTCATTAAATTAATAATTTACTTTATTAATATTACATTAATATTATTTCAACAAGTTAAAAATTACAATATTTTATTAAATTTTATTTTTATTTTTAACAGTCTTTTTAAAGAAATAATAATATATATATATAAAATTAAAATAATATATAAATTATATATTTTAAATTAAATATAAATCTTTTATTATTGTTATTATTAATATTATTATTAAGATATTTTTATATTGAATAAAAATAACGAAAAATTATAATAATATATTACAAAATAACAAATAATAGTAAATAAATATTTAATTAAAAGAACAATTTTTTAAAAGTTAATATCAAAAAAAAAAAATGTTGAATAGTAATAGTTTTGAAGTAATGATGAGTAATCTTAAAAGTAAATATTTAAAATTTAAACATTTTTTTAAAAATAATATATACATATATATATATTTAAAAATAAATTATTAATTTTTATTTATGTATATATATTATAGATTGTTCAACCAAAAAAGAAAAAAAGAGCAAAAAAATAAGAAAGTTCTTTTCCGCTCTCTTTAAAAAGAAACATCATTCTAAGTCAGAAATTATTGAAAATGATAATTTAAGTGATATCTCTAACTGTACAGATATTAATGCTCAAGAGGAATGCTACATAAAATCATCAAATAAACCATTTGATACCAAATCAGAAGCTACGCTCTATAGTTTATCAAATTCTAGTGCATTATCTTCAACTAATGATATTTATTATAATAAAATCAATAATCCATCAAATTCGTCTTCTTACTCGAGCACTAATAAAAATTCTATAAATAGTAATTTAACTTATATTAGTAGATCTAGTTTTTATTCAGCACCTTCAGTTAATTCTACAATATTAATTCTATCTGGTAATCAAATTCCATTAAAACTTCAAGGAAGATATGAAACTACAATTCCAATTTTAAATAATGTTATGGCTGAACAAGTAAATAAAATAAATTAATATATATATATATTTATCATTTATTAAATATTATTAATATACTAATTATGCATTTAATTATTTCTTTTATTGGTAAAATTTATTTAAAAAATAATTTAGATCAGAACAAGAATTCCATCACTTTATAAGGAGGCTATTCATTGGAAATTATTATATAGTATTGATCAACATGGACTTAGTTTAAAAACTCTTTATTCAAACATTAAACATGCAGGACCATGTGTAATGGCAATTACCACAGAAAATGATGAAGTATTTGGTGCTTTTACTTCAGAACCATTTGATCCTTCTATTAGTAATAGATACTATGGAAGTGGATTGAGGTTAGTTCTTTTTTTTTTTTTATATATATATATAATTTATATATTTATTTATTATATATAATATTTCTTATAATTGTTTAATATTTGTTATTCTATTTTTTTTTTAAAAAAAAAATTATTAATATATATTAGTTCTAATTAATATAATTTCTATAATATAAAAATTAAATTGTTAAATATTTTTAGCTTTATATGGAAATTAAATGAGCATGGAAATATCGATTTTTTCCAAGCTATAAATTCAAATCAATATTATATGCTAGCAGATAATCATTTTATTGCAATGGGTGGAGGGTAAATTATATACAAAAATATATAATTATAATTATAAATATATAAATTATATTAAATAATTTTAAATAATTACTTATTATTAAAAATATTTTAAATTAATATCATTATTATGAAATAATATTATCATATTATAAAATAGAAATGGAAAATTTGGTTTTTACTTAAATGAAAATTTAATTGATGGTTATATATCACCATGCATGACATTTGATTATAATAGCAATATTACTGAAAATGAAAAATTTGAATGTTATGGACTTGAGATATGGGGATTTGAGTTTTAAATTAAGTAAAAACCAAAATAAATAAACAAACTAGAAAATATATAAAAACTAAACTAATCAAATAAATTAAGCAGACATTTAAAAAAAAATATATTAAAATTTACATAAAGTTTAACCTAATTTTGAGCATTTTAATAATATTAATATTCAATGGATATATTCATCATTAATTTTTTTTTTTTTTTTTTTTTAATTTATTATAAATTTTTACTTATTTATTTTACATTTTTATTATATTTTTACCAATATATTTATTTTATTTTTCTGAAATATTTTAATAGTATAAATAATGAAAACCTTTTAATAGCTCACCTTTTAATAGCTCATATTTACCATTATTATATTTTTTCTGGTTTATATTGTATTTTAATTTTATTTTATATTATATTTTTAATTCATAAAATATATTCATAAATTATTATTTAATTAAAGTTAATAATTTTTTTTTTTTTTTAATTTCGTTTTTCCAATTACCATACAAAATTACTCAAAATTTAACCCTTTATTAAAAGTAAAATATAATAATAATAATAATAATAATAATTATAATAATAATAATAATAATAATAATAAACTATTAAAAATTTTATTAAAAATAGTTACATTATGAATTTGAAAAACAATTTAACCCAAATTTCCCATTAAACTAAAATTATTAAAGGAATTATTGGATAAACTATTTCTTTTAATGATATTATTAATATCAGAAGTAATCATTGATGAACTTTCATTAATAAATACTTAAATTTTCAATATTTTTTAATTATTATTATTGCTATTTTAATGATGCTGATTACTGTATCTATTAGTATAATTGTTATAATTTGTCATTGGAGTTTCTTCTTGGTATTCTTTATCCATATCAAGTTATCGATTCAATTTAACATAATTTCTATCGTTTAAAATCTTTTGACTATTACAACATATATTTGATGAAATTAAATGTTCTTCTGCTCTAATTGGATCTTAATTAATGCCACGACCTCTAAGGAAAACTTTTAGATGTCTTACTATTTTTTTGACTAATATTTATCATTTTGAAATTTTCTATATTCAAAATATTATGTAATATATATTATGTAATATATATATATAAGTGAAATTACTATAATTAAAATTTCCTTTTATGATTTCTTGTTAAACAAGTCTGTTACTAATTTCATAATAATGACTTTAATATTTTTTTTCCATTTTTTTATATTCATTTATTATTTACATGAAAATTTTTTTATTAAAAAAAACACTAGATTAATAAAAAAATAAAGATTTTTTGTTTAATTAGAAAATAATAATATTTAGAATAGTAATGTTAAATAAAAAGTAATATTCAAAATAAAAGTGTATAAGTAAATTTAGAAAAAAAGCTCATATGCAACAAACCCCACTTCTAAGAATATAAGATTTCTGTTTAAAGAGAATTCTTTTTTCTGATTAGGGTTTGAATTGATTATCTGAAAGAAATTATGATCTTCTCATTCAGAAGAGTTGGCTCTGCTAGCCTGTCTTACTGCATTTTTAATATGGACGCTCCTGGTTAGTTTGTACTTATACTGTCGGAATAGCAATCCTTGTAGAGTATTATCACTAGATATAATTTCTGTAAAGAAAGCCGAAAATCGCATCAAGAATGGCATTTTAGAATAATCACCAGAAATGATTTGGTTATTAAACAAAACTGTTCATTCTATTTTACAATTTAAATCAATAATGTCTGCATCTCTTCCACTAAGAAGGAAGGAATATAATATGTACTATGTCATATATATATTTACATACTCATTATTTAGAAATTTACTAATATTTACACGAGTTTCAACAATTGATCTATTCACTACATTATTAGTAATGATACTATTATTTTTACTATCACTAATATTATAATTCTTATTTTCACTATCAAAACTTTTACTATTATTAACAACACTATTTCTATTGTTATTATTATTAATATTATACTCTTCATTACTTTCAGAGTCAGTACTTTATTTTTCATTATTATATATTTGTGACAACAGTGTTTGCATTACTATTTGGTTTTTTTTAGACTAGGAAGAGAATACACTTCCAGTGCTTTATTAAATAGATGATTTAATTTTTTTATGTATTACATTTTTCAAAAAAAAAATACTTTATATAATTTAAAGATAAAAATAAAATTTATGTAAAAGATTAAATAAAATAAAAAATAATAAAAAAATATTAATTAATCATAGAAAATTTAATGCAATAAAGAATAAAAATAAATTCAAAAGTTAAAAAAATTTCGGTGTGCTGTAATGACATGATCACCAGTTAAATCTAATCTAGTAAAGAAAAGAAGTAACATCTTTAAAATAAATAGTGTGGTACCCATTAAACTATACCCTGAACCACAAGAAAGATCATCAAAAGTTGAATTACTTACTATAGGTTCTGAGTTCGGAATGGTGCTGTTAGTAAATATATATTGATGAGAATTAACAGGACTACTAATTGCACTATTCCTTTGCCATTATCGTCTTTGTAATAAAAGTATTTTTGAAAAACCTCTCAAAAAGTAACTCAAGAGAGCTACTGATAATTGACATTGTATTAGCAAGATATTCCGCAAGCCCCACAATATAAGGGTACAATAGATCCCTGTGAACTTATCAAATTGAAATTAGAAGATTAAACAAAGAAATTCAAAGTCAAAAAACCAAATATTATAATCAGAAAAAGAAATATGAAAATCTAAATAGTAAAATATGAGATAAGTGCAAAGTGAGTATCATAATTAAAATTTTTTCTTTTATTCTTTTTTAAATAAAAAAACTTTTAATTTAATTTTGTTTGAAAAATTACTAATTATTTTGTACTCTTCGTTTCTACTATCAGAATCAGTACTTTATTCTACATTATTAATATCTGTCTCTATCTTATACAACAGTGTTTACTTTAACTATTTGATATTAAATAATATTTGCTAATTATAAGCAATTTTTCATAAAGTTTTTTTAATATCCATAAAGTATTTCATTCTATTATTATTTCTAATTTTTTTATATTAAACTATTATATTGATATTTTTATTAAATTATTTTTTTATGATTTTGTTTATTTTTTTATTTTTATTTTTTTTTCTTATTTTTTTTTATTACTATTTACTTATCTATTATTTATTCTTTTTTATAAATTTGTTTTTAATTTATTTTTTTTATTTAAATTATATAATTATTACTATTATTAGTAGACTTTATATTCAGATTTTTAAAATATTAATAATTGTAATAACAACAATAACAATAATAATAAAATTTTAAATAATAAATTTTTTAATTAAATTAATAAAAATGAATAAATGAAATATAATTTTTTAATTAAATTATTAAAAATAAATGAATAAAAAATATTTATTATTTAGTTAATATTTTTAAATATAAATTGAATAAATTTATATATATTTAATGCTATTATTTATTATATATATTAATTTATGAAATTTACAAAATATAAATATTATGTGTTATATATAAATTTACTATATAAAAAAAAGATAAATAATAAAAAAAAAAAATTATTTTTATTGATGGTATAATAATTATATAATTATAAACTTATAAATTGTATAATATTGCAATTGAAAAAATATTAATAATGTATTATATTGAATTGAAAGTGAAAAAATATTAATAATGTGTAATATTGCAAGTGAAAAAATATTAATAATGTATAATATTGCAAGTGAAAAAAAAATAATAATATTATTTAAAAATGAACTGTAAATGTTGCATGAGAAAATATAAAATAATTAAATAAAAAATGAATTGTTAAACATTGATCTTGAAAGAAAAAAAAAATTAAATATTGAAGAAATAATTAAATATAAATAAAAAAATAAATTATCAGTAATAAACTTTTTAACATGTTCATTTTCTTTAAAGACTAACTTTCTAAAAATGTATAATTGTATAAATTAAATAATTACAAATATAAATATAAATATTAAGAATTTTTCATTTTTATCTAAATCTATTTCACTGAATAATTTATATTATTTTAAACAGTAGTTAATTCTCCATAATTAACTTTGTTAATATCATTGAATAATCTCTTTTTCCTTTTTATTGGATAACTTCTAATTCTATAATTCGAAATAATAAAATAAATTAAAAAACATAGTAATTAGTATTTTTTCAAGTAAAATTAAGAGATTTTTTATTTAACAAAGTATAAAATAAAATTTCTTAATTATGATACTCACTTTGAACTTATCTCATATTTTCTATTAAGATTTTCATATTTCTTTTTCTGATTATAATATTTGGCTTTTTGACTTTGAATTTCTTCATTTAATCTTCTAATTTCAGTTTGATAATCTTCAACTTTAGATTGATACAAATTTAATTCTGATGCAAGACTCTATAATAATTAATAATATACAATATTTATATATTTTTTAAAAGAAATATAATATCATTATTATTTAAATAAAATTATATTTGTAGTACAATTTTTTTTTATTATTATTTCTTTTTTTTTCTACTACATTATATTATCATGAATAATAATAATAAAAAAAAATTTACCTTGCTTTCATTTATTTTAGATTTTAATGATTCTCTATAATATCTTAATTGTTCCATAGTTTTTAAACCTGGTTGTCTTTCTAGTATTTTTTTCAATTTTTCATACATTTTATCTTTTTCACGTAACTCTTGCTCCTTTCCTAAATAATCTTCTGTCTTCTTTAACAAACGTCTCTGTAAACTTTGAATTTTTAATATTAATTCATAACTTTCGGGATCGCTACCACTTAATTTTCTCCACCTATGAATATTCATTGGTGTTTCTAATTCATCTTCTAATACTTTTATTTTTGTATTATTAATAACATTTTGATCTTGTAACTTTATAATTTCTTTTCTTAATTTTGAAATAGTATTAGCTTCTACTGTTAATGCATTTTTCTCTCTTCTTAATTTCTTAACTTCTAATTTTAATACCCTTATATCTTCAATTCTTTCATTATAGTAAAATTCACCTTTGGTTAATGCTGAATTTTGTAATTTTAATTTTTCATATAATAAAGTTATTTCATCATTTCTTAAAATAATTTGATTTTGCATTAAATCCTTTTTATTATAATGATATATGTATATAATGTTATTAATTAATATTAAAATAGTTCTTTTTAAAAATTTAAAAACCTATCAAATATTAAGTTCATATTTATATATTACCTTTTCCTTTACTAAATTTTCATAATCAATTAACATCTTTTTTCTATCTTTCTCCATTGAAACCAATGTATGTCGCATATTTTCTTCAGTTGATTGCTACAATTAAATATTATTTTAATTAATAAAAATGAGTTAAAATATATTATATAATAGATATTATATTACTTAATATTATATTATATATAAATTTACCATATTTTTAATAAACATTTTATTATTTAAAAGTTCATTTTGTTGATTTGATATTTGATTCAATAAATATTCTTTTTCTTTTTCTAATTTTGCTTTTTCAAAATGAGTCTTTGCAATAGCTAAAAAATATTATTATTATTGTTATTATTATTATTATTATTATTATTATATTTATATATATATATATAAATTATATGATATTAGTAATTATTAATGTTATTTAGATTAAACTATGAATTTATTAAAAATATTTACCAGTCTCTTTAATTCTAACTTCTTCTTTCATATTATCTATTGTATGTGAATTTGATTTATTTTTTCTCTTTAATTCTAAAATTTCATCACTTGATTCTGCGAGTTTTTTTGTATAATTATTTCTATCTGTTTTAACGTCTTCATAAAGTTTCTATAATAAAAATGAAAATAAGATTATATAGAATATAATCAGAATAAAGAAATGTATTATAATAATTTTATGCATTGTAAATTATTAAAAAAAAAAATTATAAATAATACTTACCATGCAATCATCATATTTTTTTTCTAATGATAAGTATTTCTTTCTAGAATCATCAATTTGTAAATTTAATAATTTAATAGTTGTCAATTTTTCATTTAATGAATTTTTTAAATTTGATTGAACCGAAACTTGTAAATCTCTTTCTTTTTCTAATGAATAAATAATCTTTAAAATATATATTAAATTAAAAAATAATATTTTAATATATATATATATATAAAAAAATAAAAATTAAAACTATAGCTATATAATATATTTAGATTTGTAATTACCTTTCTCATTTTTGATGCTTCATCTCTATAAGATTGTATTTCATGTTCTGTATTTTTTATAGTTTGTTCATTAACTTTAATAATACTATTTTGTTTAGCATTATTATTTAATGATTGAATATAATTTCTATTTAATATTTCTCTTTCTCTTGTTAATTCACTTATTCTTTTATTCATACGTTCACATTCTTTAATTCTTTCTTCTTCTGCCTTCTTTATTATTTCAATTCTTTTCTAAAATAAAAATGTAAATAAAATTTAATTTTTTATACATATATGAACAATTTTTTTTAAAAAAAAAAAAAAATATAAAATAAAATAAAATAAAATAAAATTATTAATATATTTTATTATCATTTAAAAAAATCTATTATATTCATTATATTTTTAAAATCTATATATATTTATTTTTTCTTTTTTTTTTTTACTAACATTTAATTCATCTTCTCTCTCTTCATGAAAAGCTATACTTTCTTCCATTAATTTTTGTTTCTTAAGAAATTGATCATTTAATTTTGTGAGTTTTTCACTTTTGCCTTGTAAGTGAGTAATTTGATTTTCAAGCTTTCTTATTACAGATTCATTTTTATAATTTTCAGTTACCAATAGATTAATTTTTACATTTTGTTCTTCTATTTCACCTAATTGTTTTTCGACAGTTTCCTCAATGTATTCTTTTTCTTTACTAGTATTTTTAGTTTTTATTTGTTCCTTAGATAATTCATCTTTATACTTTTCAACAACATTATTAATATCAGATATTTCTTTAACTTTCTCTTGAGTTTCTTTATCTTTTTCATCTAAGACATCGTTCATTTTTTCCATTTGAACTTCTAATTTTCGTTTTTCTCTTGTTATACGTTCTTTTTCTAATCTTATTCTTGCAAAATCTCCTTGTAACTGAGTTATTTGGTCTTTTAATTCTTTGTTTTCATCATTTAATAATTCTAAATCTGTTCCTTTCTTAATTGATTCACCTTCTAATTTCAATATTGAATGTTGCTGTTTAGTATTTTCTTTTGTTAAAGTTTCAATTTTCTATAATATTTTATAAAATATATAATATTAGTATTAGTAATTATTATTTATAATATTCATTTTTATTTTTTTATCATTAAATAATAAAAAAAAATATTAATATTTTATTATTATTATTATTGTTATTATTATTAAATAAATAAATAAAATTATATATTATTATCACTCTACCTCTTCCAACTCTTTGACATAGTCTGTTTTTTCGGGTTCAGGTTCTATAGTTTCAGAATCTTCAACTAATTTATCAGGTAAATTATCTAATTTAGTTCTATACTTATTCCTATATTTAACAATTTCTTTTTTCAAAAGTTCAATCGTTTCTCGAAGTAATAATTCATTGTCATTTTTTTCCTCAATTTTTTTCCATGCTTTCTCCAATTCCAAATTTAAATTAACAATATTAAGTCTATCATTTCTCGATATATTTAAAACCGCTTGAACTTTAATAATACAATTATTTAAAAATCGAGAAAGTTCAGTACATTTATTGTAAAGAGTCATTTCATTCATTCTTGTATCAACTATAAGTTTCGCTAATCGATTATATTCTTTCTTAACTTTTTCAACAATTATTTCAGAATTGTGTTCATCATCCGTAGGGACTTCTTCAATAATATCGTTTAATGATTTCACTGGTTCATTATTTATATTATTTATATTATTTTTGTTTAAAAAGCCTGAAAGATCTTTCACAATAGTCTCAACATTTTCCTCCTCATTAATGCTCTCATTTGATTTTATGTCATTTGATTCTAATGGCATTAAATTACCCATACTATTGGTATATATCGCTGTAATTTTATTTAATTCGTTTAAATTGGATTCATCTTCTGAGGAATGTGGTTTAAAATATTTTCCAAAAGATGCTACACTTTCAGTTACTGAGCCTTCATTTATACTCCTACTAGTAGATCTTGAAATTTTGTTCAATTCATCCACTTTTGAAGACTCCGAAGGAGTAACCACATTACTAGTTTTCGACGATGCGACAATACTCATGTTATATTTATTAGAATTTGTACTGGAAGCCCTTGTAGGTGAATCTCCACTAATTATATCACTACTAATATCATCTTTATTATTTTTATCTTCGAAATCATCATTATCATTATTATTATTTAAATTAGTATGACTATCAATATTTTCTTCACTCATTATAATTAATAATTAAAATATATTAATTTTTTAAAAATTATATAAATATTATTTCATAGGAGAAATAAAACTTTTTGTATTTTTTTAATATAATTATTTAAATATCCTTTTATTTTTTTTCCTAAATTTCAAAGAAAAAAAAAACTTTTTTCTATTTAAAACTTAAATTTCGAAGAAAAAAAAAAAAAAAAAAAAAATTTGAAAAGTTAATAGCTTTTTTTTTTAAAAAAAAAATTCATTAATAAGAAATAAAAAGAAATAAAATTTATAAAATTTTTTTTAAACGTAAAAAATTTTACTATTATATTTTTATTATTATATTTCACATATTCAATAATAATATAGATATAATGGATATTATTAATTTGAAGTAAATCTTCAAAATATTATATGTATAAAGAAAAGACCATAAATATATATATAAATATATATATATAATATATATATATATTTTTTTTATAATAAATTACCATTCTTTTAAATATTACTACATTTAATTAAAAAAAAATTTTTTTTAATAATTAATAAAATTTTTATATAATGATCTATATTTAAATTAATTTATAAAAATATCTTTTTTTAAAAAAAATATATATATATTTTATGTCGTATCAAACTTTATTTTATATACATTTTTTTTTCTTTAAAAAATAATTAATTTAATAGTAATAAAATAATATATAAATTTCCTTTTTAATAAAATTATATAGTCGTTTTATAATTTTCCGAGTAGTATAATCAAAGCTTATCTTTAACGTCATAAAATTGTAAAAAAAGTATATTGTTAAATATAACAATTAACATTTTAATCATTTTAGTGTAATTAACATAAATTTATATATATATATATATATAGAATTAGCAGCAGCAAAGTATTAAAATTTCAATATAATAGATTTAATAATTGAAAAAAAAAAGGAAAATATTTTTATTATATAAAAAAAAGAAGTAATAATTAGTAAAAATTAATGTAAAATTATTCTTCCTACCACATATAAATTATTATAATTAATTATTATTAATAATAATTATTAATATTATTATAACATTTAATGAAATAATTTATAGTTAATTGATTTTTATAATATTTTTTAATGAAATAAAATTATGTAACTTATATCATATATAAATTAAAATAAATATATATATATATATATAATAAAAAATAAATTATTTTTTTCATAATTTAAAATTTTTGGTAGTACAATTTTTTTCAGGAATAATATTTATAAATAAAAAAAAAGTTAAATATAAATATTAATTAATTTATATAATAAAAATTTAATAATATTAATAAAACATTATATAAATTTATAATAATATTTAAAAAAAAAATAATAATAATAATAATAATAATAATAATAATAAACAAATTTTTCAAAAAATAATATATTAATATATTTTATTATGAATTTAATTGAAAACACTAAGAAATATACTGTATAATTTTTTGACATATATCAAAAATTATAAAATTATAATAAAGTTATACTATATAATATATTTATATATGTACATTTTATCAATTCATTGTATTAATTGTAAAGAAAGATAAGTTAATATATATATATGATAAAAAAAATAATATAAATTATTTATAAAAAAAAAAAAAATCTTTTAAATAAGGAATAAACTTTTTTTCATTAATATTTAATTATATATATACAAAAAAAAATTAAAAGAAAAAAACTACATGATATTTCAATATTATTATATATATAAGTTTCGAGAAAGGTCTCTAACTCATACTATTCATTTATGATAATTCCTTATGAATTAATATTATCATTCGAATCTGTATTAGAATTTCTTCTTTGCCTTATTATTTAAAAAGTCAAAGTTCTTTATATAAAGGTAGATCAATTTTATATAAATTAATCATAGAGTAAAAAAAAAAAAAAAAAAAAAAAAAAAATGCTGATTCTAATTGAAATGACATTAATAAGGTATTCCACGGAAATATGAAATATAAAATAGGAAAAGAAAACTCTCAAGAAGGTATTTTAAAAAAAAAAAAAAAAAAAAAAAAAAAAAAAAAAAAAAAAAAAAAAAACATTATTAATAAAAATACTTCCTTTTCCCCATAAGCTAGTTGAAAAGATTTTCAACCATTACATTATAAGAAAGGAGATATAGTTTCAAAAAAAAAAAAAAAAAAAAAAAATTTAATAATTTCTTCAAATCTCCCTTTTAATTTATCAGGAATGTTCAAATAATTTCTCATGAATAATCCTTGAAAAATTAATATATAAATTTTCATCTTCATATTGAATTGAATGTTTTTAAAAAAAAAAAAAAAATTCATTAAACTTAGGAACATGACTGAATCTTATTTGTAAATCTAGACATGCTGTTACTATCTCCATAATAAGGACAGCATTTTTTTTTTTTTTTTTTTTTTTTTATAGATTAAAAAAAATTTTTCTTTTATGTACTGTCATTTAATAAAAAAAAAAAAAAAAAATACATTATATAATTAAAAGTCAAAAAAAAAAAAAATAAATAAAATAAAATGTATGTAAAAGATTATGTGAAACAACAAAAAAACAAAATTAATCATAAACAAAACAAATTTTAATTAATCATTCCTTTTGTCATATCGATATGACGTCGGCACTCTTGGTAATGAAAGTATTTTTTTTTTTTTTTTTTTTTTGGCCAAACCTCTCAAAAAGTAACTCAAAAGAGCTATTGATTGTATTAGCAAAGATATTTCGTAAGCCCCACAATATACAGAACAGTAGACCCCTGTGAACTTTTTTTTTCTTTTTTTAAGGAGTTGTTCACTTAAATGTCTCTGTTTCCCAGTATATTGAATTGTAGCTCATCTAATCTAAAGCGGAAATTCCACCAAAAAGGAATATATATAAATATACCTGTTTATGAAAATTTTCATATTCTAAAAATATTAGAATAAGAAGGAAGGTAAGTATTTATAAATTTGAAGTTATCGTAATTCATACCTTTAATTCCTTGAAATTTACCAACATCAGACCAATATATTGATAAGATTAGTTTTGGTATAATTAAAAAAATAGTATCTTTCTTTATTTTTTTTTATCGTTATTGTTAGAATAAAATATGACCTATTATAAAGAATATTTTATATTTTCTTCATAATAATTCATAATATTCTTAAAGTAGTATTATTTGTATATCGATAATAAAAATAATTATTTAATTATATATATATATATATATGTATATATATACTATTTAGCATACATTTATACATATATATTATATATATTAATTTTTTTTTTTTTTTTACATTATTATTTAATATATATATAAATACAATTATAACAATTTCATACATTAAATACATTATAATTAATAATTTTTAATAAAATAATTATTTTTTTTTTTTTTTTTTTTTAGTTATATTCTTAGGACTTGATATTCAATATTATTATTATTATTATTATATATTATATGTTGTTATTATGTATTATTTATATATATACTATTATTACTAATAGAAATAATACTATTTACTTTTATTTTTATTTTTATTTTTATTTTTTGTTTTTGTTTTTGATTTTTGTTTTTTAGTTTTTAGTTTTTAGTTTTTAGTTTTTAGTTTTTAGTTTTTAGTTTTTAGTTTTTAGTTTTTTTGTTTTTTGTCTTTTGTTTTTTGTTTTTGTATTTTTATATTTTTATATTTTTGTTTTTTGTTTTTTGTTTTTGTATTTTTATATTTTTGTTTTTTTGTTTTTGTTTTTGTATTTATTAATTTTTTTTTAAAAAATAAAAAATATTAAACATTTTTAGTTTCTATATGTATTAAAATTTAGGTGTTGAAAAACGATGATACGAAAAAAAAAAAATTAATAATACTAATAATAATAATAATAAATATTGAATATCATTTTTCATTGATATTTTATTTAAATAAGTTTTTTTTTTAATTATCTAATAATTTAGCTTCTACTGCTCTGATTAAATATTTTAATGTATTTTTAGTATATTTTATTATATTTCTTTTTCTATCCTCTTTTTTAGCTGTTGCTAAAGCTTCAATAATTTCATTATACAAATTTTTCTCATTTTCATATTCTTGGAATTTTTCTTTAGTATGTTGTAAATCTTCAATACGATCCTTAAATTCTTCATCTTTCATTTTTTCCTCAATAATTTTTATCATTTCTTTTGAGGTAAAGTTTGGAGAGACATACGACAAAATATCATTTTCTTTTAATTTTGATTCAATAAACCTTCTTTCTTCACTATCGGTAATCGCTTTTAATTTTTTAGCAATTTTTCGAGGGGTTTGATTTACGGACGACTCTTTATCATTTTTATAGGTGACCGTAATTCCTTCACGATATTGAGCCCCTGCGTCAAGAAGTATCGTAGCAATATCTGGATTTTTGTTAAAAACGACATGGTGTAAAGCAGCTCGTCCTTCCGCATCCATTAAATTAATGAAGGATTCAAAACTTTCTTCATTCATTTTTTTCTTACCATCGATCAGTAAAAGTTGAACAATTTTTTCATAGTTATGAATACATGTGACATGTAGAGCAGTTCTACCCTCATTATTCTTCTTTTCAAGTTTAGGATTGAACGCTAAAAGAGTTCTCACGACATCAATATATCCTTTTTGACAGGCAATATGAAGTGGTGTCATACCATCTGTAGTGACTTTATCGATATTAGCATCAAATTCTAAAAGGGTCTTCACGACATCATTATACCTTTCTTCACAGGCCATGTAGAGAAGCGTCTTGCCATTTAAACATTCATCGATATCATCGTTGATTTCTCGGTATATGGAATATTTGGAACGAATTTCTTTTAAAAGATCTTTAACAATTTCATTGTGACCCTTTTTACAGGCAATATGAAGCGCAGTTTCATGATCTTTCGATTTAATACGAATATCCGCTTTATTTCTCAAGAGTTCCTCTGCCATTATTGCATTTCCATTGTTACATGCAATATGAAGAGGCGTCCAATAATTTTTATTTTTAGGGTTAATATCGGCTTTTTGATTAATTAATTGATAGAAAATGTCATTATGATTATTTTGACATGCGATATGTAATGGCGTATTCAAATAATTATCTCTTTTATCAATTTTAGCACCATGACTAAGAAGAATACTGATGACACTTTTGTTTTTATTTTCACAGGCAATATGAAGCGCAGTTTTTCCATTTCTATTCTTACGATTAATAAACGCTTCTTCTAGTATTTTATTTTCAACCATCGACGTTGACTTTCTTATTGAATATACTGGATAGTCACTATTCAATGATTTCATCTCTTGTTCATCCTTAATCATAGATTTTATAATATTCCATCCATTTTTTTGGACGAGTTTATTCAAATGTTTTCGATTAGTAATTAAAAGTCCAACAATGAGATTACTATCATTTTGACATGCAATATGAAGAGGCGTATTTAAATCTTCATCAAGTTCATCAATAAAGGCATTATTCTTTATAAGGAATTCAACAATTTTTCCATTTTTGTTTTGACAGGCAATATGAAGCGGTGTTTTCTTTCCCTTTTTCGTTTTGGCATTGATATTTGGATGGAATTTTAAGAGTTCCTCGACAACCGTGTCTTTTTCATATTCACATGCAATATGAAGAGGCGTTTTACCCATAATTTGTTCACTCTCTTGCTTTTCTTCGGTACCATTTTCTTGTTCTCCGCGACTATTTTCATCATCTGTGTAGGCTTCAATATCGGCTTTATTCATCAAAAGATTTCTAACAACTTCATTATATCCAGCTTGACATGCCATATGAAGAGGCGTCCAGCCATTCTTATTTTTGACATTGGTGTCCGCTTTATTATTAATTAAAAGTTTAATAATATTGATATTACCATTTTGACAGGCAATATGTAATGGCGTATTCAAATCATTATCCTTTGCATCAATATTAATATTACTTTTTTTAATGAGATATTTGACGGTATCGTAATAGTCAACATCACTATTTTGGGCCATAATATGAAGAGCCGTCCATCCCTCTCTGTTTTTAGCATTCATGTCTATATAGCATCGACGACGTAATAATTTAATAATTTCTAAATGATTATTTTCCGAAGCTTGGAAGAAAAGATCATATCTTTCGGATGGGCTTAAACCAATATTCTTTTGTTCAAGCAAATACTTCACATAGTCGTATTTATTATTAGCATAGGCATTTACAATATTTTCATTATCCAACAGAATACGCATTAAATTATCAATATTTTCACTTAGATAGGATTTTAATAAATTATAAATATCACTTTTTATGGCACTAGAATATATTTCATCAATTGTCAATGATAATTTTTCATCTCTAACATAATCCATTAATATTCTAACAATCTCAACATTTCCATTACAAATAGCTTTTGAAAGTGGATGTTCTCCTATTCTATTTTTTTCTTTTATATCTAAAATAATTTGTTTTGTTTTGGCATAGTTGACTAATCTTTTAGTATTATCGACATCATTGTTTTGAACCACTAATAAAAGTGGGTAGTTACCATCATGTTTGTTTTTCTTATTAATATTCAAAATGATTGACTTTTCGGTGACATATTTAATTAGTCGATCAATGATTTCTGAATTATTATCGTAAGCAGCATATAAAAATGGATACCAACCATCGTCATTCAGTTCATTGACATTAAGGATAGTATCACACTCTTCTGAATAGTCCATCAAAAGTTCAACAATATCACTATTTTTATTTTTAATTGCCATTAAAAGGGGATAATTTCCATGTTTTTCTTTATTAATAACATCAAGTATCATATTCTTACGGTTACTATACTCAATTAATAATTTGACCATGTCATAACTATCTTCCTGAATAGCATATAAAAGAGGATACCATCCATCGTCATTTGCTTCATTAACATCTAAAATAATATCATTACTCTCGGCGTAATCCATTAACAGCTTTATAATGTTCATATTTTTATTTTTGATGGCAAATAACATCGGATACCATCCATCATTATTACTATCGTTAATATTTAATGGACTATGAATTGTTTTGGCGTATTCAATTAATAATTTTACAAATTCTTCATTGTTATATTCGATGGCGAATAAAAGCGGGTAATTTCCATCACTATTTTTATCATTAATCTTTAATTCTATTTTATGATTATTAGCATAATTCATTAATAAATCAACCATTTTTTTATTATTATGCTCAAATGCCGATAAAAATGGATAGGATCCATTAACATTCGGTTCATTAATTTCTAAAAGAATATTATTTCTTATGGCATAATTTATTAATAATTTTACCGTTTCAATGCTGATGGCATTAGTATTATTGATATTTTCATAGGCATTGAACATGTCATCAATATCACTAAGAATTTCAGAGTCATATTTGGATTCAGATGATTCAGAAGAAGAACTTGTTGATTCAGAAGAAACGGAATGATCAGAATTCATAAATTCATTGAAATTATTTGAGTTGGAATGATCCTCTGTACCCTTACCCACCTCTAAAGCTAAGAGAACTGGATAGTTTCTAGCACTATCCTTTAAATTATTGATATCTAAAAGAATGCCTTTTTCTTCAGCATAATTAATGATTAAGCTAATCATATCAAGATTTTTATTTTTAATGGCATAGAGGAGAGGATTATTATTATTCTTATCTTTGACATTGACATCAATAATAAGATTTTGTTCATTACCATAATTTATTAACAATTTTGTCATTTTAACATTATTATTTTTGACGGACAACAAGAGCGGATAAAATCCTTTTTCCTTATCCATTTCATAAATTTCCAATTTTGAATCATTGAAATTGATTTTTGTATAATCAAGGAATAGCTTCAAAATATCATTGTTATTGTTGTGAACAGCCCATAGGAACGGTGACAAGCCAGATGAATCTCTTCCTTTAATATCGACTCTAACATTATATTTCTTGGCATAATCAAGAACCGTCCTTACCATTTCTGTATTATTGTTACGAATGGAAACTAAAAGTGGATAATCCTTCTCCTTATCTTTTTTATTAATATTTAAAATAATTGAAAATTTGTCACCACTTTCCATTAATAACTTTAACATCTTAATATTATTATTTTTGATGGAGAGTAGCATAGGATACCATCCATACTCCTCTTCATTTTCATTAATATTCAAAAATATATTTCTATACATGGCATATTCAATAATAAAGTTTACAATATCAAAATTATTATTCTTTACAGCCAGTAAAAGTGGACTCCATCCATTCTCATTAATATTTAAATAGATACTTTTAGTACAGGTATAGTCAATGATGGATTTCACGATATCCGTGTTATTGATTTTAATGGCATAGAGCAATGGACTTAATCCATTTTGGTCCTTTTCATTGATATTAATAACGATCTTATTAATATTTGCATATTTAATTATTAAATTTACAATATCAGTATTGTTCTTTTCAATAGCACGTATAATTGGAAAAGATCCCTCGCCATCCCTTTCATTAATATCCAATATAATACGATTCACATTGGCATAATTCATTATTAATTCTACGATATCAATATTTTCATTAATAATAGCATAAATAAGGGGATTGTTTCCTTGGCTATCATTTCCATTAATATCTAAATTTATGTTATTATCATCAGCATAATCCATTAATAATTTGGTAATTTCTGTTCTATTATTTTTAATAGCGTATATCAATGGGTACCATACATCATTATCTTTTTCATCGACTGCCAAAAGAATACCTTTATTACTAGCATATCTAATTAATAATTCAATTTTTTCAACTTCATTGTTTTGAATAGCCCATAAAAGTGGATACATACCATTTTTGTCTTTTTCATTAATATCTAATTTAACATAGTTATCACTGGCACTCTCCATTAAAAGAGTCGTCATATCAATTTTCGTATTGAAGAAATAATATGAAAATAGACATTCTTTAGCCTCATCACTTTCTTTTCCATTTAATTCCAAAGAAACATTAAAAATTTTAGCATAATTTCTTAATAACCTTACCATTTCCATATCATGATCTTCCAAGGCCATTTTTATGAAATTCATTCCCTCAACTTCCTTTTTAATATCTAATTCAGTAGAGTTATCAATCGAATATTTAATCAATAATTTTAATATTTTTCTATTTCTATTATGAATTGTATATTGAATTGGATTCCAACCATACTTATTTTTTTTATTTATTTCTAATAAAACATTGTTCTGCTTGGCATATTCCATCAATAGCTCTACTTTTTCTGTATTGTTATTACAAGAAGCAACCAAAAGTGGATTCCATCCATAATTATCAACTTCATTGATTTCTAAGGATAAAGTATTATTTTCTAATAATGATTTAACTTTTGCTGTAGTATCATCTATGGCTTCTAAAAGAAGTCCGCCTTTATATTCATTTTCCTTAATATTATTGTAAATATCATTATTTATCAAATATTTCATATTATGTTTTTCGCTATAACGAATTAAGAAGCCAAGATCATACATTTTTTCTTTAACTTCTTTAATATGATTAATATCCCTATCCCTTATACTTAAAATTATTTCATTATTATTCGCATAGTTAATCAATGTTCTTATTATCTCTGAATTGTAATTTCGAATGGCTAATAAAA
>JACVTC010000031.1:975000-1035000 GCA_016946835.1 Neocallimastix lanati (nom. inval.) | reverse complement strand
AAATATTTTTCTATAAAAATATATTAATTATGACTATTTTTCTAAAACTTTTTTTTTTTTTTTTTTTTTATTAAATGCAATCAATATATTTAATGAAATTTATATAATTTTATAAAAATATATATATATTTTTTTATTCAAACTTTATTTTTTTTTTCCTATTATATTGTTTTATACTTTTTTTTATTATCTTAGATTTTATGCTCAAAATAAATATTTGAATTTTTCATAAAAAATCTTCAAATAAAATAGTACAATCTGGTTAGATAAATTTAACGCTTTATGGAATATATTACCTTAAACTCACTCTTTAAAAAAAAATTTTTTTTTTTTATTTCCAGTGTGTACTACCCTTGATTTCAGCCCCCTCCCTCTTAGGAGCAGTGGGTAGTCACGAACATCCTTTTTTTTTTATAAAGGCAGAATTATCCTTACTGGACAACCTTACTGAGTGAATTCAGCATTGAGTTGAGGCTCTGGTTCTGACTGACATGCATAATTAATTGCTAAGAATTTTAAAAGTTCTACTTCTCTGAATGATTTTCCAGTTCTTAATTTCAAGGACATTTTACCAAGTTGCATTTCGCCTGATTGAAAATTATTAAATAAATAAATAAATAAATAAAATCGAATATAATTAATATTGAATATTATTAATATTGAATATAAACAAGTTTAAAAAAAATTATTTTGAATTTTTATATATTTATTCATTCATTTACTTATATCAATACCCCACTTGGCGAAATGTGAGGTCAGTATAATCTAACCAATAGAGTTTCCTACGAGCTCTCTGGCAATTCATAATTGTCAGAAAGATTGCAATTTAGTAGAATATATCTATATGAACACATAAAATCATTTTACTACCCTACCCTCTTAATTATTTCAGTATCTATTCTAATAATATACATAAGGGGGGATTATTTACCTGTAACCCTAATCGCCATATTCCATAAAAATCTCTTTAGGAGGAATATCCTGTAAAATGGTCATAGGGCAGGTTCGAATCAGTAGCCTTATGTAAACTAGCCCACGGACTAACTAAACTCTTTAAAGGAAATTGATATAAACTTCTTTTTCTCAACATCAATAAACAATTCATCTAAAACAAAAGTTAAAACATCATAATAATTATGTTTACTTATTTTTTAACAATCTAAATAAAGTTAACTATCTTTTTTTTTTTTTTTGCTCCAAAACAAAATAAAATAAAGTTTTTTTTAATGAAATTTATAGATTTAGTTTAATAAAAATACATATATATATATATATAAAGTGTAATAATCGTCTAATAAGAGAAATTTACCACTACTCTCATTACTTAATTTAAAAAGAATTACATTTATAAATGTATATTAAAATATTTTTTAACATTATATATGAAAAATATATTATAGATATATTGAAATAAAAAATATACAAATAATTATTTATTATTAATATCAATATATTAATTATGGGCATTAATAAAAAAAAATTATTTAAATATATTGAAATAAAAAATATTTTTATGCACTAAATAAAAGATAATTAATATAAATTATTAAAAAAAAATCTTTTAAACTAAGAATAAACTTTTTTTTTATTGATATTTAATTAAATATACACAAAAATAAAAGAAAAATCATATAAAATTTCTATTTTAATATTAAAAAATTATTTTATAAGTTATGAGAAAGGTCTCTAAACTCTTTCTTTTCATCTATGATAATTCCTTGTGAATTAAGATTATCATTAGAATCCATATTAAAATTTCTTCTTTACTTTATTATTTAAAAAGTCAAAGCTCTATTTTAAAAATAGATTAATTGTATACAAATTGACCATAGAGTAAAAAAATATGCTGATTACAATTGACATGACATTAATAAAGTATTTCAAGAAATATGAAATTGGAAAAGAAAACTCTCTAGAAGGTATTTTAAAAACATTATTAATAAAATGATTTCTTTTCCCATGAGGTGGTTGAAAAGATTTTCAACCATTACATTCTAAGAAGGAGATATAGTTGCAAAAAAAAAAAAAAAAAAAAAAAAAAAAAAAAAAAAAAAAAATTTAATATCTTCTTCAAATCTCCTATTAATTATAAGGAATGTTCAATAAAAACTTTATCAACATGTTGAATTGAATGATTTATTACAAAAATTCATCTAAACTTAGGACATGACTGAATCTTATGTGTAAATCTAGATATGCTGTTACTATCTCCACAATAAGGACAACACGTTTTTTTTTTTTTTTTATAGCCGCAATTATTGCGAACTTTAATCTTTATTTATTTATTCTTTTATTAATTACATGAATACTTTTAATTTTAATAAAAAAATAAAAAAAAAAAGAATTAATAAAATAAATAAATATTATTTGCCCAATTTGAACAAAATAATTTTTTTAAATAGTATTGTGAAATAAAAGTAATATTCGGAAATAAAGTATATAAATAAATTCAGAAAAAAGTCCATAGGCAATGAACTTCACCTTCATATTACTTATTTCAGATTAGGATTTGAATTGACTATCTGAAAGAAATTATGGTCTTCTGTATTTTCAGCGTTGACGCTCCAAGTTGGTTTGCACACTCATTATTCAGAAAATTACATTAAATTGATACAATTTTCACCAACTGAACTATTCACTACGTTATTAGTAACGATACTATTATTTTCACTATCACTAGTATTAATATAAATATTTTCATAATTATTAATTCTGCTATTATTAACAATATTATTTCTATTGTTAATATTATTATTATTATTATATACTTCGTTACTACTATCAGAATCAGAACTTAATTCTATATTATTCAAATCTGTGATAACAGTGTTTACATTACTATTTGAGATTGAACAATATTTAGAAATTATATAAGATTTTTCATAATGAATTTCAATATCCTTAAAATATTTCATTCGAAATTCACGGAAAAGATAGCATTTAGAAAATCAATGTTCCAATGGAGGATTACTATTTTTTCTATAACAACAAAGACACCTTTCAGGACAGTCTTCTTCAATCACATTGGCCAGCTTTGGTAACACGAGCCCACATCTGGCACGGAGTACCCATCGGAAGCCAATGCTAAATTCAGGATATTTATAATTTAGTTTAAGATACTCTCTAGTTTTCTCAAAATTATTTTTTTTATAAGCCTTAGCTTTGATTGATTTTCCTGCCATATCTCTATCCCAGTAAAAGTTTAAAATAGCTTTTTTTGTTGGAAATTTATCTAATTTGTCAGCTAAAATTTTACTTTATTATACTGAAGTATAATAATTAATTTTGACTTCACAATGTTAATCATAATTTTAAGATACGTAATTATGATCTTCATTGGTTGCGCTAGCCCTGCTGGCCTGTCTTACTGTTTCTTCAGCATTGACACTCTTGGTAGTAGTAGTACGATTCTATTTGAACCTATTGAATAAAGATCATTGCTGGCCAATAGCAATAGGTATAATGAATTGAAGAAGAGCCGCAGTAACCACCAAGAATGGAGTATCAGAATAAGCACCTGATTTCATCTGGCACTTTAATAGATCTTTCCATTCCCTTGTACTGTTATTAATACTTCTGCTTCCAAGAAGGAAATTAAACACTTTTTCACACACACTAGAATCAACATACACATTATTTCCAATACTATTACTAACATTACTAATATTACTATTACTATTA
This sequence comes from Neocallimastix lanati (nom. inval.), assembly GCA_016946835.1. Taxonomy (NCBI): domain Eukaryota; kingdom Fungi; phylum Neocallimastigomycota; class Neocallimastigomycetes; order Neocallimastigales; family Neocallimastigaceae; genus Neocallimastix; species Neocallimastix lanati (nom. inval.). The sequence goes on along the minus strand of JACVTC010000031.1, from coordinate 1,031,319 downwards.
TTACTTTTTATGTTTTTAAAAACATAATATATATATATAATCTTATTCTGAATCATTTATAATAAACAATAATTTACTTCCATTTATTCTTTTTTTTTTATTATTATTATAATGGTAATTAAAATTTTTTAAAAAAAAAACAAAATTTTTAATAAATTTTTAAAGAAACAACACACATACATCAATTTTTCAAAATTTCAATAAATATATATTTTTATTTGATTATTTTTTTTATTGTTCTTTATATATATATATATATATATATTTTATTTCTTTTTTATTTACAAAAAATGAAAAAGAATTATATAATTTATAACATTTTTTTTTCCATTTATATAAAAAAAATTATTTTATTTACATTTTTATTTTTTCCCAAAAAAAAATTTTTTTTTTATAACATTATAAAATACTATAAATTTATAATTTCTTCTGTTTTTTTTGTTTTGTTTTTTTTTTTTTTGTTTTTTTACAAAAATTATATGTTTGTATTTATATTATATTCATGAAATATTGATATTTTATTTAACATGATTTTAACAATTATATGCATTAATTTATATGAGTTGCTCTCTTTTAAAATAATAAAAAAAAAAAAAATTTTTTTTTTTAATTATTACTTATATAATTTAAGCAACTTGGCATAAAACTTCGTATTTAGTACCAACACCATCATCAACGAAGACTGGTTCAGCTGGTTCTTCAGCTTGTGGTTCTTCAACAACTGGTTCTTCCACAACTGGTGGTTCAACTACTGGTGGTTCAACAACTGGTGGTTCAACTACTGGTTCTTCAACAACTGGTGGTTCTTCGGCAACTGGTTCTTCAGCGGCTGGTTCTTCAGCAACTGGTTCTTCGGCAGCTGGTTCTTCAGCGGCTGGTTCTTCTGGAGCAACAGATTCAGTAGCAGCTGGTTCAGCTTCTGGTTCTTCTTCTCTAATTTCAAAGATAGAATCTCTCTTGCTGTAGTTTTCGAAGTATTGATGAATTGTGAAACCCTTGTTTTCCTTGTTAACATTCATTAAAATACCAACATTGTTGTATGAATCGGTGTTCCAAGACTTAATCCAAACATCAACAGAACCAGATTCAGCTATTTTATTAAAATTATTATTTTTTTATTTATTTTTTTATATTATTATTTTTATTTTAATATTTTTATTAATTTTCATTTTATTTGTTTTTAAATTTTATTAATGATTTCATTATTGTTAATAATCAATAATTGTTTTAATTTATAAATAAAATTAAAAATTATTCAAAAAAATTAAAAATTAATATATAGTGATATATTTTCAATAATATATTTTCATATATATATTTATTCAAAATATTATATACATATTACATATAAAGATTTATATATATATATAATTTTTTTTAAAAAAAAAAAAAAAATAAAAATAATAATTATTTACCTTCAGTACAAGCAGCAACAGCTGAAGCAGCGTTGTTTTGGTTTCTGTCATTAATTTCAGCTAAAATACCACCATTTTCAATACAACGTTGTTCAGCCTTAGCCTTACTAGTAGCTGGAAGAAGGAAGAATTCTTCATTAGCTTCTTCAACACATTTGGCATTAATACCAACAAAGGCAGCAGCAACAAATAATAAAGCAGTAACGAATTTCATTTTTAATTAATTTTTTTTTCTTAAATAAAATCTAAAAATAACTGTTTTTTTTTTTTTTTGGACTCTGAAAATTTATTTACTACGAAAAGTAAACAATATAAATTATTTTATTTTTATTTTTTAAATTAAAAAACTTTATTAATTTTATAAACTGTTTATATAGTTTGATATATTTACTTGATAATTTTTTTTTTTTTTTAAAGTAAAAAATGTTTTTATTTATATTATTTATCTATATTAAAGTTTTATAATATAAATTTGAAATTAATTAATGATAAAGTTAATAAGAATTTTATAATTAAGACAAATTTAAATCATTAACATATTTTGAAATAGATGGTACAGAGAAAAATATGATTAATAAAGTTTTTAAAATTTTTGAATTAAAATTTATATCATTTATTAACATTTAACTGTATTTTCGGAGTTATTATATGAAAAAATAAAAATAAAAGTAAAATAAAATAAAATATAATAATATATAATAAAAGTAAAACAAAATAAAATAAAGTAAAAAAAAAACGAAAAAAAATAAAAATATAAAAAATAAAATAAATAGGTTTAGCAAAGAACATATATGAAATAAAATAGAAATGTTAACTGTAATAATATTAAAAAAAAATAATGGTTAAACTTAATAATAAATTTTTGTAAAAATAAAAAATAAAAAAAAAAAAAAAGCAATAATGATTAATAGATAACAAATTAATCTTATTTCTATCTATTATTTTCTTTTTTTTTTTTTTTATTTTTATTCAAAAACTTTAATACTAAAAATATATCATATTTATTTTAAAATAATGAATCTTGAAATTATTTTTTTAATTATTATATATAATATATATAATTATTTCTAATTTTTATTTAATAAAAATATAAAAATAAAATTAATATTATATTTATATTTATCTTTATAATTAAATATTCAAGTGTTGTTTGTTTTTTATTGTTATTACTTTGTATATGTAATTATGTAATATATATAATTCTTTTTTTTTTTATTTTTTTTTATTTTTTTAAAGTTTAATTATATTTTATTATATTTTATTATATTTTATAATCATTACATAAAAAAAAACTATTTTTTGAAAAAAAAAAAAAAAAAAAAAACCTTATTATAACAATCACATTCTATAAGATTTAAACCTTAAATAAAAAATTATTAGTCTCAATTCAATATTTATATTTCTAACAAAAAAAAAAAAAAAAAAAAAAAAAAAAAAAAAAAAAAAAAAAATGCAATGATTAATATATATAAAATATTTATTTAAATAAAAATAAATAAATAAATAAATAAATAAATTTTTAAAAAAAAAAAAAAAAAAAAAAAAAAAAAAAAAAAAACATATATATATTATGCATTGTATTTAATTTGAATTTGTCATATTATTAAACTAAAAATCGTTATTATTATTATTATTTTTTTTTATTTTTAATTCAAACAAATATAACTGAATATCATCATTAAATAATGAATTTTAATGGTATCAAATTAATTAATTATATTATTTAATGTATATATATATATTTAATTATATTTATTTATTAATCGATTCATTTAAGCTTTTTCATGTATCTTTTTTTTTTTAAATAAAAAAAAAAAAGTAACCTAAATTTATACATAGATATAATTTAGTTTTTGTCATAATTATAAAATATATTGATTCTTTAAATTAAAATTAATTCTTTATTAATTTTTATTTATTTATTTTAATAGAAATCAAAGAAATTATTTCGTTGTAAATTATCAAATGAATCAATTTTTTTTTTTTTTTTTTTTTTTTTTTTTTTTTTGTTAAAATAAAAATATATTTGAAAAAATAAAAATAATAATAATAATCAAATTAAATTTCAAAAAAAAAAAAAAGGGAAAAAAAAGGAAAAATAAATAAAATAAAAAAAAATTAACAAAAAAAAATAAAAAAAAGAACAAGAATAATAAATAATTAATAATAAATCTATACATAAATATATAATAAAAACAAAAACATAAGGGCATTTTAAATTGAAATTTATCATTAAAAAATTCATATAAATTAAAAAATATTATTGATAAATGGAATTTATAATAAATTTAATAATATATAAATATTAATAATATAGCTTGGTATATAAAAATACCAAATTTTTATCATCATTGTTATTGTTTTAATTATTATTATTATAATTTTTATTATATAATTATTATTATAATTATTATTACAATTATTACACTGATAATATTCATAAACGATAAAAATATTTTAAACTTCAAAAACAATTTGAATTAGAAATTTATTATTTGATGATGATGATATTTTTAAAAAGTTTATTTTATTATTAATCGAAAATTCAAATATTTAATAATTAGATAAAAATATAAAATAATAAAAAATATATAGATAAAACTAAAAAAAAAAAAAAAAAAAAAAAAAAAAAAAAAAAAAAATATATATATATATATAATATTAATAATAATAAATAGATTTTCTAATTAGTATGTAAAATAATTAAATAAATTGTTTAGTCCTTTTTATTCAATTAAAATTTAATAATAATTCATAAACCATTTTATTAAGAAATTATAATTATATTCTATTTAAAAAAAATATATATATATATATATCATATTTCAATTAAAATTTATTATAAAATGATATAATAATAAAATAGGCAATGCCTATAAATATTTATTTAATTTTACCATTAAAAAACTTTTTTAAATATATAAAGTTATAAAATAATGTAAATTAGAAAAACATTGCCGTTTTTTATTTCAACGTAAATAAATATAGAAATTAATATATAAAAAAAATAAAAAAAAAAAAATTAAAAATATAAAAATATAAAAATATAAAAATATAAAAATATAAAAATAAAAAAATAAAAAATAAAAATGAAATTATTAACTTATTAATAATATTTAATAATAGATATAAATATATAAATAACAATAAACTCTGGGAGAGTTTTTTTTTTTTTTTTTTTTAATATATAATGAAGAATATAAATTTTTTATATTTTTTAAATTTTTAGTTTTACAAATAATTTAAAATTGAAATAAAATGAAAAAAAGTTTAGTCTAGAGAGTGTGAAATTTAATTAAACTTTAAATTGTAAGGGTAAAAACTTCAAATTTAAATGAAAAATTTTAATTTTTATATATTTTTAAATTTCATTAATAGATGAAATTATATAGAACAGGAAATTTTATTTTATTTTTTTTTATTTTTTTTTAAAAAAAAATAAATATATATATAGTTTTTTTTTTAATCTTATTTTTCTTCTCTTTTCACCTTTATCTTTATGTATATATATCCTATCTATAAATATCTTATAATTATATCATTTAAATATATTCTTAATATATATCATATTTAAGTATTTAAATAGCTTTAATATTAATAACTTTTGTATTATAAATATTTTTATTATTACTATTATTTAATTATAATAATTATTATTATTTAAATATAAAAGTATAATAATTTTTTTTATTAAATATTACTAAAAATTAATTAAAATATTAGTATATATAATACATATCCATAATTTTATTAATATCCAAAAATTCTTTTATTTATTTTTTAATTTATTTTTTTAAAGAATTAATATCCAAAAATTCTTTTATTTATTTTTTAATTTATTTTTTTAAAAATACAATTTAATTATTACAGAATATCTGTTTTTTATAAATTTTTTATTAATTATTTTTACTTTATGTTTTTTTTTTTTTTGAAAGATAGAAATTAATAAATAAAATATATATATAATATAAAATAAAATAATATAAAATAAAACAATTTAAAATAAAAAAAAAATAAAAAATAAAAAAATATGATTTTATTGTGACAATAGGAATAGAAATAAGAATATGATATTAAAATACAAATACTAAAAAACAGAAAAAAAAAAATATTTATATATATAACGTTTTGTTATTAAAAATTTTAACTTTTTTTTTTTTTTTTTTGTTGTTCTATAATTTATTTTGTTTTTAAAAAGAAATTAATTATTTAATAGTTAAATATTTTAATTATAAACAACGTTTATTTTTCTAATTATTGATATTGCTTTACTTTATTTTATTTATTAATATTATTATTATTTTTTTTTATTTTTTTTTTATCGATCGATTAAATATTTATTTAATGATTTTAGTGATTTTAAAGTAGATAGCAGCAGCAACAATAATTAAAATTATTACTATTAATAAAATTAATAATAATCTCATAACCTTTTCACTATAAATTTTTATTATAAATATATAAAATAAGATAAATATATAATATATTGAAATTATTTATTATTTATACTCATAACCATGCTTATATATATATAAATTATAAATTTTACCTTTTTTGAATTTGGCTTAAAAGTCTTCCACTTCTTCCAACTTCTTCATGAGTTTGATTTAACTATTTATTATTATTATTATTATTATTATTATTATTATTATTATTATTATTATTATTATTATTATTATTATTATTATTATTATTATTATTATTATTATTATTATTATTATTATTATTATTATTATTATTATTATTATTATTATTATTATTATTATTATTATTATTATTATTATTATTATTATTTTTAATTTATAGATGTATAATATTATATGCATAATATTAATTTATAGATGTATAATAAAATTTGTAGTTTTTATAATAAATAATAAAAAAAATAAAATAAAATAAAATAAAAAAATAAATAAAAAAAATTTTTTTTTTTTTATTTTTTTTTAGTATATAAAAAACCTTAGATATTTATTATAATTATGAATAATAGATAATCAAATTTTGAAATTATATATATTTTATATATATTTACAGTATCATTAGTTCTTAATATTTGTTGTCTTTGTTGAAGAAGCATTTGTAAAGTATTTATACCAGCTTGTTCTATAATAAACAAATTTTTTTTTTTTTTTTTTTTTTTTTTTTTTTTTTAGTATAATAAATATTTAAATATTTATTAATATATATATATGTATATTTTACTCATAAAAAATCATTCATTTAAAAATATACCAGCTTCTTCTGATATTCTAAGGGTATTTTCAAATCTTGAATTCATATCTTGTAATCTTTGAGTTCCATATAACAGCCTTGTACGTTGGTCCATATCTGAAATATTATAATCAAAAGTTTCGGAATCATTACCAAGTAATTGAGTTCTTTCATTTACATTTTGATTTGTTTTTTCTTGAGCCTATTTATTATTATAATTATTATTTTTTTTTTTTTTTTTTTTTTTTTTTTTGTTATTTTAAATTCAAGTATTCAACAAAAGATAATCAAAATTTAAATATAATTAATTATAATAATACTGTAATTTAATAAATATTTATTTTTTATATATATAATTGGTTATAATAAAAAATAATAATAATAAAATCAAATTTCTTTATAATATCTATTACCAATAAAGATTTATATTTTGCAATATTATTTTGTGCATTTTTAATTTTATTATCAAGTTCAATATTATTTTCTTTACTGGCCTCTTTTTTCATTTTATTAACCTTTATAGTTGAAAACAATATATTGAATTTTCATTAATAAATTAAAATTTTAATTTATTAAATCTCTATAAAATTAACTATTATTTACAATCTCTTCTGCCTCAGAAATATAATTCTCTGCTTTATTTAAAAGTTGCTTTTTCTTTTCTTTTATTATTAATAGATACAAATAAAAATAAGTAATTCTTATATAATTATCTGGTTTTATATTACATATATTCTTAATTTCATTATTGAAATAATATATATATATTTACTAATATTAAGTTGTTTTCATTTTTTTTTTATTATACCTCCAGTAACATTATAAATATTTCTTGAAATAATAGAAGAAATTTCTTGAAAAAGAATATTTAAATCAAGTTCTTCGTTGGACATTTTTGATAATATTTGATATTTCTTTTTATTTATTTAAGTTTTTATTGTTTTATATTTAAATTTGACTTTTTATTTTTCGAGTTTTTTTTTTTTTTTTTTTTTTTAAAAAAAATAATTAAATTAGAATTTTTTTTTTTTTTTTACATAAAAAAAAAAAAAAAAATACTTTTGAATTATTAATATAGAAAAACGAAATGAATTAATATTTTTTATGTCTTTTTTTTTTTTTTTTTTAATAATAATATTACTATTAATTTTATTAATATTTATTAATATTTATATTTTCTCTCTGTTTTTTGTTAACTTCTTATATATATATATATAATTTAATAATAAATGAAATTATTATTTAAATTATATTTTTATATATTATTAATTTCTTTCTCTTCTTTTTATATTTAAAATATAAAAAAACTATTATATTTGATAATTAAAAAATTAGAATATAAAATTATATTTTATTTTATTTTATTATTATTATTATTATTATTATTATTATTATTATTATTATTATTATTATTATTATTATTATTATTATTATTATTATTATTCTATTTCATACTTGAATTTATTTTTTATTTTTTATTTTTTATTTTATTTTATTTTATTTTATTTTATTTTATTTTATTTTATTTTATTTTATTTTATTTTATTTTATTTTATTTTATTTTATTTTATTTTATTTTATTTTATTTTATTTTATTTTATTTTATTTTATATTACTTTGACTTGTCTTTTATTATGAAACTTTTTTCAATTATTTTTTTTTTTATTTCTTTTTTTTATATATTCCAAATTTTTAATTTAATTTAATATTGTCATTAATGAAACTTTGGTTTAATTAACTATTATTAGTTTTTAAATTACTTAAAACTTTAAATTATAATAAAAAGTTTTTATTATTAATTTTTATAATTTTTATATATACAATAATAATTATTAAAAAAAATAAAAAAAAATATTTTAAATATTTTATTAAATAAATATATAAATAAATAAATATATAAATAAATATAAAAATAAATAAATATATAAATAAATAAATATAAAAATAAATAAATATATAAATAAATATAAAAATAAGTAAATTAAGTAAATAAATCAAATAGTAATTGTGTGTGAAAATATTTGATAAAATATGCTTTAAAATGGGTTAAAGCATATATTTAATATACAATTTATGTACAGGCCTTATTGTAAAAAAAAAAAATATACTAAAAATTAAATATTTAATAAATCTTATTTTATTGATAAAAATTATATTAATAAAATTAATAGAATTATGAAGCCTAAAATAACTAACTTTTAACAAATAATCTCAAAGAATTCAATCATAAAGACAAAATAGTGTCTTTTCACTATTCTCATATATGACTTTAAACAATATATATATATATATAAATACATTTATAATTATTTTATTTCATTTCATTATATCGTATAGTTTTAGCTTTTATATCATAATATATTTTTAATTTAAATATATTTAACTTAATTTCTCTTATATTTATTTTTTTTATAATTTCTATAAGTCTAGATCTTTTCAATTACCATATTTTGTTAAAAAGTTATTAGAATTTTATTGTTTATGTAAAAATTAAAACAAAGAATTACATGAAATTATTAAGATTAAATGTAATTAATTGAAGTCTTTTTTTTTTTTTTTTAGACTAAGAAGAGAATATATTTTTACATTATTTTATTTATTAATTATTTTTAAAATATTAATATATCCAATAAATTGAATATCAAAAATATCAATATATCAAAATAAAAAAAAAAAAAAAAAATACATATAATATATCATATATATATATGATTTATTTAAAATATAAATATTGTAAATAAAATTTTATAAAAAATAAAGTTAACGTAATACAATGAAAATAAAGTGAAATTTTTAATAGTTATTATAGTGTTATGATGTGAATTGAAATCATTTCTACCAAAGAAAAAAAAAAAATTAATTTTTTTTTTTCTTTTTTTACTTCCGGTGTAAACAGCCCTATAACCTCCCCTCAAATCATGGGAATATTAAGGTAGTCACAAAACATCGGTATGCTTTCGTATAGACGAATATAGACAAGACTCCCAGGCGGAGAATTGAAACCGGGTCTCCCAAAAAAAAAAAAAAAAAAAAAAAAAAAAAAAAAAAAAAAAAAAAAAAAATTAATAAAATAAGACAAAGTTATAATATCTGTATATGTATAAAGTAGATAGTGTAATGTCCACTAAACTCTCTTCCTCCAAACCAAGAGAAATATTATCAGTAGATTCAATTTCCATAAATAAAATTAGTTAAAGTGATTATTCATTACTGAATGAAATACCAAAAGTAAGTATAAAATGAAAAATTAAGAAACAAGATTAAAAAGTTGGATCTCCATAAAGAACAGGATGGAACAAATATAAAAAAAAGTTTACTACATTAGTTAAAAATATTTTTATTCTATAATATAATGCAGTGTAACGTTAAATGTTAACCAATAATAAATATTAAACTACTATAGAAAATAATTATAAATAACAATGTAATGATATATTCATTCTTAAAATGGATATAAGGTCTTTCCTAATGTAAAAAGCAATAAATAGCAATAAAATATATAAAATTAACACATAATAAAATATAAATATCATTTTATGATTTTTAAGTGTTATATAGAATAAACTCATTTAAAATATTTGAAATATAAAAATAAAAAAAAAATAAAAAAAATAAAATAAAAAAAAAATATATATATATATATAATTTAAATAAAAAAAAAATTAAATAAAATTGAAATTGAAATTGAAATTAATATAGAATTTAATTTTACAATTTTTCTTTTTCTTTTTTTTTATTTTAAAAAAAATAATAATAATAATTTTATTTTTATTTATATATATATAGTTTATTGTTTTTTGTATATATATATTTATTTTTATTTTTGTTTAAAGTTTAATTTTTTTTTTTTTTTTTTTTTTTTTAAAAAAAAAATTATTTGCACAATTATTTTATTATTATTATTATTAGTAGTAGTATTAGTATTATTAATTTTTTTTTTTTTAAATAATTTAAAATTTTTATCTTTGATTGTATTTTTTGTAATTGTTGTTAATGTTGTTGTAAAGATTTTCTTCTAGCTTTATAACTTTATTAGTTGTATTTATTATTATTTTTTTTTTTTTAAATAATATAATGAAAAAAAAAAAAAAAAAACTAAAAAAATAAAATAAACGCTAATATATTTTAAATTAGATTATTTGCATGATATTTATTTTGATATATTTATAAAAAAAAAAGAATTTTTTTTTCTTCTATTAAAAGATTTAAATAACTTATAATTCATCCTTAACACCTGATCCGACCTTGCTAAAGTTATTTTTAATAACTATTTATTTATTTATTTATTTATTTATTTTAATTGAAATTTAAAAATTTAATTAATAAATATTATAAAGAACAAAATTTTTATATATAATATTAATATTTAAAAAAATACCTTCTTTCTGTTCATCAGAAAGTTCTGTTGGGAAAGCGACGACATATTCAACATATAATTTACCTTGTTCACTTGGGAATTCATGAAGTGGCATACCTTCATCATAAATTTCTTGGACGAAACCTACAAAAATATAAATAAAATAAAATTAAATAAAATAATAACAAAAAAAAAAAAAAAAAAAAAAAGGTAAAATTTTATTATTATAAAATATAAATTTTTATTTATATTCCCATAAATTTGATATAAAAAAAAAAAAAAAAAAAAAAAAAAAAAAAAAAAAAAAAGGAGGAATTTAAATTTATTTATTATAAACTAATTGTATATATATATATATATAATTAAATAAAAGCTTTATATATAGTTGATACATATAATCAAAAATAATCATTTTATATTATATTATATTTTTACCTGGTGGAGTTATACCAGTACGCTTTAATTCAACAACATGACCATCTAAATGATGAATTTCTTTTTCGAAACCAAGTAAAGCATCTGCTAAAGAAATACCGACTTTAACATATAAGTTGTTACCTTTACGAGTAAATAATGGATGTGGAATAGTTTTAATGGTAAAGATAATATCACCTGGTGTAACCTCTGGATGTTGATCACCTTCTCTTTCAAAAACAATACGATGACCATCACTCATACCCTTTTCAACAGTAATAGAAATTGGTTCACCACCACGTTGAACTCTTTCACCATGACAGTGTGGACACTTTTTCTTAATAGTTTTACCCTTACCACCACAAGCATCACAACTTTTTTTTTTTTTTTTAATTAAACAGAAAATAATAAAATCATAAAAGATTGAATTATTTTAATAAAAAATTTTAATTATTTTTTTATAAAATATAAAAAATATATAATAATGAATAATAATATATATAAATATATTATAAAAAAAAAAAATATAAACATTTATTTATTAATACTAATTTCAAAATAAGTATAAGATATTTTTATTTATGAAAAGAATGCTTACACCATTTGAACTTGTTGATAAATACCAGGACCTAACATTTGACGAACCATTCTCTTACCAGTACCCTTACAGGCTGGACAAATATGAACATCTTCTTGTGAAGCAGCACCAGAACCACGACAGTAGGTACAAATGACTTGCTTTTTGATATCAGCCTATTATTATAATATATATATTGATATTAATTTGTATTGTTTAATTTTTTTTAAAAAAAAAGAATAAAAATAAATTAATATTAAAAAAAATAAGAAATAATTAAAACATAAATTAATACATAAATTAAAAATAAATAAAAAAAAAAAAAGAAAAAAAAAATTCAGAAAAAAAAATCTAATTAAAACAAATGGTAATAAATTATTATTAAATTATTAAAAAATAATTACTATTAAATAAATATGTATGTATATATGAATGTGAATGAAATTCAAGATTTTTTTTAATTTATTATTTAAATAAACTTACATCAATATAAGCACCCATGTATAAATCTTCAAGTGAAACTTCCAAATCAATATTAATTTCTGGACCTTTTCTTTCTTGGTGACGTGCTGTTTATTTTTAATAATTGTTTATATATATATAAAATTAATATCATATATAATTAATATCATACATAATTAATATCATATATTAAAATTCATAGCTACATATATTATTTATTATATTTAATTATTTTTAATAATTATAACTTACGTTCACCACCACCGAATCCAAATCTTATTAATTTTTATAAATATTATAATTAGTTATATATATATATTTAAAATAAAAAAAAAAAATAATAATAATATAAAAATAAAAAATTAATTATAAAAATTCCTATTTTTTAAAAAAATTTTTTTTGCTATTCTAATAAAATTTAAAAATTTTCAAATATCTTTTTGTTCTTGATAATTCTTTTAATAAAATTTTCAAACAAATTTTGATTTTTTTTTTATCCAATAATTATTCATATTTATAAATATAAATTATGATTGTTAATGAATGAAATAATTATTATTGGCCAATAAAAAAATATTAATATGATATATACTGTCTGAAAATATCAAATGGATCATGGAATTGTTGTTCACCATGGTTTAAACCTTCTTCACCATATTGATCATAAATACGTCTTTGTTCATCATCAGATAATACTTCATAAGCTATTTTTTTTTATGTATTAATATTAAATTGTGATTTTAAATTAAAATGGAATATATTTATATTAATGAATCATAATAATAATTAATCACATTATTTAAAGTATATAAATATTATTATATATAATAAATTAATATATAAAGTTAATAAGTTAACTATTTTCAACTAGATTCAATTATAAATATTTTATAATTATATAATTATGATATTCATATAATTTATAATGAATTACCCTTAGCTAATTCAATGAATTTTTCCTCAGCCTTCTTATCACCAGGGTTTTTATCTGGGTGATATTTTCTAATTGTATAAAATTTTTTAAAAAAAAAAAAAAATCATTTATAATATTTTAATATTAAAGTTTTTCTCTTTTTTTTTTAAAAAAAAAAAAAAAAAAAAAAAAAGTAGATATATATATAATTTATAAATTATTATATATCTATCTACATCTACTATTCAAATAAAAATTTACCTGGATAAATTTTTGTATGCTTTTCTAATTTCTCTTTTAGATGCGCTTCTATCAACACCGAGAACCTCATAATAATCTCTTCCAGCATTTACAATATTAATAAATAGTATTTGTAATACTATAAATACAAATAATCTTGTTATTGTTTTCATTTTTATTATTATTATTATTACTTTCTATCAGTTATAAAAAAAAATATATATATATATATATATAAGTATATTATTAGATTATTTCTTCTCTCTATTTATATATTATTCTTTTTCTTTAATCCCAAAATTGTTAAAATTAAAAATTTCAATAAAATTTTAATATAACGTTGTATTATTTTTTTTTAAAATTGTATACAATATTGAAATAAAATTGAATATTAAAATAAATATTCATTTCATTTTTAATTTGAAATTTTGAGATGGTATTTCCATAAACATAATTATTTTTATTATTATTATTAAATAAATCAATTAAATTATTTTATATACATATAATAAAATAAAATAAAAGTACAAATATATATATGTAAAATTTTAAAATTAATAATAGAAAATAAGAAAAATTTCTTTATTTCATATTAATAAATTATAATTTCTACACTACTTTTTAATTTTAAATTACCTTTTTCTAAAAATTTATTTTATAAATTTTATTTTTTTTTAAAAAAAAAAAAGAAAAGAAAAGAAAAGAAAAAGAAAAATATTAAAAATATAAATTTTAAATAAATTAACAAATATATATATATATATATTTTTTTTTACCCTTATTTTTTCTTTAAAATAAAAAATAAAAATAATATAAAATAAAAAAAATAAAAAAAAAAAAAAAGATTTATATAATTAATAATTGTTCAATTTTTCTATATAGTTAAAATTTAATTATCTTCAAATTTAAATGTATTTTTTATTATTCTTTATTTCTGTTGTATATAAAAGATAATATATAATATATAATATATAATATATACAACATCTTAAATTTATTTACCTAATTATTATTTATATATTTAATTACTGATTATTTATTTAGTTATTATCTATTTATTTATTTAATTATTAAGTTGATCTTTAATTTTTTAAAAATTTTAAATATTAAATAAAAAAAATACATGTTTTTAAAAATTTATTGGCTAATAAAATAAAAATTTTAAATGGATCATGTATATTACAATACATTATTAATATAAACCATAAAATACATTTAATTTGATTAAGAAAAAGAAAATGTATAAAATAACAAATAAATAAGTAATAAATAATAAATAATAAATAATAAATAATAAATAATAAATAATAAATAATAAATAATAAATAATAAATAATAAATAATAAATAATAAATAATAAATAATAGATAATAAATAATAAATAATAAATAATAAATAATAAATAATAAATAATAAATAATAAATAATAAATAATAAATAATAGATAATAGATAATAAATAATAAATAATAAATAATAAATAATAAATAATAAATAATTGAATAATAAATAATAAATAATAAATAATAAATAATAAATAATAAATAATAAATAATAAATAATAAATAATAAATAATAAATAATAATAAATAATAATAAATAATAAATAATAAATAATAAATAAATAATAAATAATAAATAATAAATAATAAATAATAAGTAATAAATAATAAATAATAAATAATAAATAATAAATAATAAATAATAAATAATAAATAATTGAATAATAAATAATAAATAATAAATAATAAATAATTGAATAATAAATAATTGAATAATAAATAATTGAATAATTAAATAATTATTATTACTATTAATTAAGTATACAATTTGGATGATTAATTGAATAAAGTTGTTGAGTAATTTTGAGCTATCCTATTTCATATAAATAATTACATTTTTAAATGCACTTATATAAACATTTCTTCATTCTAAAAAAAAAACTTACAAACAATTATTATTATTATCATTTATTTATATTTTATACAGATTAACTATTAACTTTTATCTTTTCAATTTTTTATTTTGTAATTAAAATGAAAAAATTTCTTATGTTAATAAAATGTATTGAAAATGTATTGGAAATGTAATTAAATCTACATAATTAATAATTAAATAAATAAAAAATAAAAAATAATCTTTAATATTTATTGAAATTCAATAATAATAATTACTTAATAAATGTTAACAATGTTTATTATTTATTTATTTAATTATTACTTAACCCTTTTTATAAAATTCGATTGATTGTTATTGTTAATTGATGGATAATCTAATTAATTTATTAAATTAATTAATAAATAAATATATAAATATTCTTGGTCGTCCATTATTTTTTAATTATATTTGAATAAATAGCAAATGCAAAATTAAATTATATATAAAATATAATCATTTTAACTTTTTTTTTTTTTTTCATATAATAAATTAAACATTTTATAATTTTCAATATTATTAAAAATAATAATACACATAATTATATGTATATATATATATCGATAAATACAGTATAAAGAATAATTTAGACCTTTTTTTATTCTTAAAAATTTAATATATAATCATACATTTTCATTTTATTATAAAGAAAGAAAATAAAAAATTAATAAGTAAATAAAATAAACGGAATAATTTCTTAATATAATAAATCTATAATGGACGAAGAAAAGAATAGACATCATCATAAATTAAAAGATAAACGTGATGATAGTTCGAATAGAAGCAGAAGTAGAAGTAGTAGTAGAAGTAGAAGTAGAAGTAGAAGTAGAAGTAGTAGAAGCAGAAGCAGAAGTAGTAGTAGAAGTTTGAGTAGAGGAAGAAGTACAAGTAGAAGTACAAGTAGAGGAAGAACAAAGGATAGAAAACATAATAAAAATAAAAGTCATAGTGGTGATAGAAGTAATCATTCTGATAAACATCATAACAATCATAGTAAGAAGAGACATAGAAAAAATAAAAGTAGAAGTAGAAGCAGGAGTAGAAGTGATAGTGAATGTAATTATATTATATGATATTAATTTTCAAAAAAAAAAAAAAAAAAAAAAAAAAGAAAAGAAATAAAATAATGATAATAATAATAATAATTATAATAATCATATATACACATAAGTATATGAAAAATAAATAATAATTATTTAATAATAATTATTTTCAATATTAAAAAATATATATATATATATTCTTTTATCAATACAAATAATTGTTAATAATTAGCTTCTAGTTCAGATTCCTATGATTCAGATAGTTCAGTAGACCATTCTCATCATCGTAAATATTATATATAAATGAAAAAAAAATATTTTAACAATCAAAACTTATATTAAAAATATTTTTTAAAAATTTCATTAAATTGTATATTTATATATAATATATATGTATAAAGATAAACATAAACATCATAAAAAAAGAAAGAGTAGAAAACATAAAAGTCATTCAAGTAGTGATTCTTCAAGTTCAGAAGGTATCCCATAAATTAAACAGTGATGGAATGGAAGAACCATCAATTTAAAATTTTAATTTCAATAAATTGTTTTATATATATATTAATATACAATTTTATTATTATTACTATTATTATAATGATATATATGAAACGGCATAAATGACTACATAAATATGAACTGATTTTTTATCAATGAACTGGAAACAAAGATTCTTCAAGAAGAAAAAGAAGAAAGTCTAAACACAAAAAGAAGGTTTATATTAAAATATTTTTTGAGCAATAAAAATAAATTTCATATTTTAAAAAAATAATAAAAATAAATATTAATATATATATATATATATATATTTATTTATTTAATATACAATAATATACTATTAAAACGTAATAAAAGAGAAGAGGTGATAAAGATTCTGATTCTGAATCACATGAATATAAAAGAAGTGCCATTACAGGAAAAATTATTAAATTAAAGGTTAAAAAAAATATATATATTTATATAATAAAATTTAAAAAATAATATTTCTTTCCTTTTCTTTTCTTTATTTTTCTTGTACTAATTCATATTTTATATATAAATTTAAATGAACAACAGGTTAAGAAGACTTCAGATGATAAAGTACGTGATAAAAACAGAAGTGACTTATTAAAATTTTTAAATCAATCTTATGATTAAATTATAATAGCTATAGAAGACAATAATAAAAGAGTTAATTTTATATTTATTAGTATTTATTATTTTAATATTAATTATTTTAATATCTTTTAACAATTTATTATTGATGTAATGATTATTAAAATAAATAAAAATAAAAATAAAAATAAAATAAAAATTATACAAAAAAAAAAAAAAAAAAAAAAAAAAAAAAAAAGATACTCTTTTCATTCTAATATTAAATTTAATTTTTTTTTTTTTTTTTTTTTTTTTTTTGGTTTATCTTTTGTTTCGTATTAATTATATATATATATATATATATATAATTATCAATTATTAATAAATTGAAAATGACGTTTTAAATAAAATTTACTTATTATATTTGTATTTATACTTTACTTTTTTTATTCTACTTCCCTATTACTTTTATTATTATTATTATAATTATTATTATTATTAAAAAAAGAAATTATTTAAAAAAAAAAAAAAAAAAAAAAAAAAAAAAAAAATTATTCTAAAATAAATTGGATTCAAATAAAAAATTCAATACTACAAAATAGAAAAAAAAAAATTATTTTTTATTTTATTATTACTTTTATTAATGTTATTATTATTATTATTATTATTATTATTATTATTATTATTATTATTATTATTATTATTATTATTATTATTCTTTTCTTATGTTATTTTATTAATTATTTTATTTTTATTTTTATTTATATCTTTATTTCTTTATTATTATTATTATTATTATTATTATTATTATTATTATTATTATTATTATTATTATTATTTTAATTTATTAATTATATAAATATTTTTTTTTTTTTTTAATTTTTTTTTAAACTTATATCTTATAGTATCTAATTAATGAGTATAATAGAGAACCGAATAAAACTAAGAATATACCAAAACCATTAGTAAAGGTAATTGGATTTTTGAAAATGATGACAGAGAGAACGGTTTGAGTACAGGCTTTAGCTGTTCCAGAAATAGTACTTGTTAATGGGGTAGTGAATTTAATTTGTAAGAAGGTAGCAATATTAATTAAGAATCCAGTAATACCGGTAAGGGTCATGATAAGCCAGAATTTTGGTGTTAAATCAAGGTAGACCGATTTAATTCCACCTAATTCACCAGAAAATAATAAAATAGGGAAAAGCAAAATAATAGCTAAGGTGGTATTATAATGTAAAAGACGCCTATTATTTATTATTATTATAATTATTTTTATAAAAATAATAATAATTCATTTTTTTTTTTTTTTAATATTTGCATAATAATTATTATTATTATTGTTGTTGTTGATGTTTATATATTAAAAATAATATTAGTTTTTTGAGGAGAATTATAATAAAATTAATTGAATTCTATAGATATATATATATTTACCATTCATTATTGTCAACAACTTGAAGCTTCTTTTTAACAAAGATACCATATAAAGCAACAAATATACTAGAGCAAATACCAAATATTAAACCAGGTAATGAAAAGTGTGATTCCCCATAGGAGCCCATAATAAAACCGAAGAAAACGACAGCACATGCACCCATAGCAGCTGGTGATGTTTTATTATGAAGAATAAGATATGTAAAAACAATGTTGAATATAATAGTTAAAGATCTAGCAACCTACAAAAAAAAAAAAAAAAAAAAAAAAAAAAAAAAAAAAAAAAAAAAATATATATATATATATATTATAATAAAATCATTAATTATTTATAATTTTATTATTAATCTCTTTAATATAAAAAAAAAATTTTTTTACTCATATATATATTAAAAGAGTTATGTAAATAAATTTTTATATATATATATTATTTACTTGATAAAAGGAAACTTCAACATAAGCTAAACATAAGTTATTAAAAGTTAACATTCCAACATAAATTGCTGTTAATGGTAAAATCTTAAAAACAATTGATGACTTAAATTCAAATGGTGGAACAATAGAAAATATTCTTTAAAAAATTGAAATATTGTATAATTTTTAATAAAATGAATAATATAATAAAAATAAATATATTATTATTTATAATTATTATAAATATTTATTGAAATTTAAAATTTAATATACATATAATATCTTTCTATTTTTCTATTAGGATATTAATTATTTTAATATTTACTTTAATTTAGAATAACCAGTAATAATTAAAAGAACCAATGCTACAATAAATTGATACCTATTCAATTTTTTTTTTTTTTTTTTTTACAAATAAAGTAAATTATTATTTAATATTTAATATCATTTGTTCTTTATTTATTTTTTTCTTCTTCTTTTTTTTTTTTATCTATTTATTGAATAAATATGCCTTAATAAAATATTTTAGTGATATATTAATTCAATAATTTACCAAGTTACAAATAAAGGAAATGGAAATTCATAATCGGCATAACTAAATATATATTTATTTAAAAATACAACTGACATAGAACAAACCCAATAAAAAGTAATAACCAATGCAATTATCATAGTCTCATTTTTTTCTTCTTTTTTTTTTCTATGCATACTTGATACTGGAAGCAATGGTTTATTAACTTTATCATCTTTTAAATTACTATTTAAATCATCTAATTCAACTTCCGTACTCATCTTGGACTACAGAAAAAAAAAAAAAAAAAATATATATATATATAATTTAAAATTATTCCAAAGAGAATAGTAGAAAAATAATATATATTACAATAAAATTAATAAATAATTAATATCTAATACAATTAGTGTATATATATACATAAAAAGATTATTTTTATTATATTCATTTCATATGAAATTCAATTGCGTTTTAATTTTAAAATTATCTGTATTATATGAAAACAATATATATAAATTATTACCATTTACTTATTATTATTAATTAATTTTGATATGTATATAGATATTTACTGTTTTGTTTTTTGTTAACTAAAAAAAATAAAATTAAATGATAAAAATATTATAAGAACAAGATATTATAATAATTTAAATTTTAAAAAAGGGATTTGATAAAACATAAAAATATTTAAATATTATATAAGAAAAATTTATTACTTATTTATCTTTAGATATATTATATATGTAAAATTTGATATTTTTTTCTTTTTCTTTTTTTATATTAATTTTATAATTGAATTAATATAAATGATTTTAATAAAAATTATGAAAGACAAAAATATATTTTATATAATTTAATTTAAATAATTTTAATATTCTCTATTATATTAGAAACAATATCTTTCATTTACTTTTCTTTTAAAGTTTTAAAAAAAAAATAAAAAAAATAAAAATAAATAAATAAATAAAAAAAAGTTTAGTGTTTCATTTTGAAAAATTACATTTGGATAATGTGGCTTTTAAAAAAATTAATAAATAAATTAATAAATAATTAATAACTAAATAATTTTAATAAATAATGTCATATTAGGGTTAAAGATTTTCCTTTAATTTTATCTTTTTTTTAAAATAAAATAAAATAAAATAAAATATTCTTAAAATTTTCATTATATATCTATTCAAAAAAAAAAAAAAAAAAAAAAAAAAAAAAAAAAAAAAAAAAAAAAAATATTCAATAAATATATAAAAAGTATTTGAAATAAAAAAAAAAATATATTCTTTAAAAAAAAAGAATTTTTATATTAATAAAAAATTAAAATTAAAAGTTTAAAAAATCTTTAAATTAAATATTTAAATAAAATATTCTTTAAAAATAAATATTTAAATAAAAGTTTTAGAAAAAAAATATATATATTTTTTAACCTTCATATTTAGAATTCATAATAAAAATGAATTAAATCTAAAAGAATAAAAATATTTAATTCTTTTTTTTTTTTTATTTCAATTTTTATTATACATTTTCATAAAATATTTTTATTTTAGTATAAAAGTTAATAAAAATATAAAAAAAATTTTAATAGAAATTATGTTTTATAGTATTCATAAAATTAATGAAATAGATGTAAAAAAGTATTTAAAAAGTATTTTATATGAAAATATTATATTTTTATATATTAGAAAATAAAATATTTATATAATTATTTTTTTATTTATATCTAATTATTTCGTTATTTATATTTAATTATTTTATTATTTATATTTATTTCATTATTAATTTTTATTATTTAGATTTAATTATTTAATAAAAATAAATTTATATTAAATTATTTAGTTTTTTTTTGTAATAAAGTTAATTAAAAAAAAATTCTAAATCTATTGTTTATTTATTTATTTATTTATAATTGTATTAAAAATATTAAAAAATTTATGGCGCTACATTACAATAATATAAACGCCACATTGCTAAATGTACCACATAATAAACTAACAACTAATTAAATAATAATAAATTAATTAATAATTAATAACAAATAAATATAAATAAATTAATGATAAATAGATTAATAATAATAAATAAATGAATAATAAATAAATGGATAATAAATAAATAAATAATAAAGATTAAATTAATAAATACATATTTTAATATATTTTATATTATACTATTTCAAAACTCAATTTGATTTTGTTAGTTTCAAATTTTTCTTATAATAAATTAAAATTAGATTGTTAATTATTATTAAGAAATATTTAAAACTATATCAAAAAAATAAAAATTATAAATATACATTTAATATATTCATTATTTAAACTGTCAATTTTTTTTTATTATTATTATTAACTAATTACTAATAATTTTTAATACCTATCTATAAATTATATCTTTATATATTAATAATATTATAAATGTGACTATCAAAATAAGAATCGTGTTTGCTTTAATAAATTGATAAATTTTTTGAAAGCTACTACGTCAATAGGTCAATAGTAATATACTATATAGAAAAGTCAATAAACTATATAGGGATTATTTTATATTTATTTAATATTTAAAATCGAACCAGACTCTGTCCTTGGTTGTTAGTCCGTGGACTATCATACATAAAGCTTCTAATTCAGACCAGCCCTTTGACCATTTCTGGTTATCCTCCCAAGAGGTTTTTATGGGAATATGGTGTTTAGGGTTACCGGTTAAGTAGTTTCCCCTCCTCCACTTTTTTTTTTTTTTTTTTTTTAATTTTATGAAACATTATTGTTTGAATAAATTTTATATTATTATTATACAGAAACATTTTTATATATAGTACTGTTACTATTATTTATTATTGTTATTATTAATATTAATAATAATATTATTAAATATTATAATTTTGAATAAATGGATTATTCATATCATGTTATCATATTAAAAACTTTTTTTTTTTTTTTTAATATTTTAAAAATTAATAATAATAATAATAATAATAATACATTTTTGATTTAAAAAACAATAATTAAAAATTAATCCAATAAAAAAAAAATTCCTTTAATTTTATAGGTTATAAAATTATATTAAATTTCATTTTAGATAAAAAACCTTAAATTTTTACTAAATATTAAAAAAAAAAATTTTTTTTTTTTTTTTTAATTATAAAATAAACTTTCTCTAAAATAAAATTATATAATTATGGAAGGTGAAAACGTTGAAATAATAGAAAATGGTCCTTCAGTATTAGGAACCAGAAAATAGTAAATATTAAACCAAAATTAAATATTGATAATAATAATAACAAAAAAAAAAAAAAAAAAAAAAAAAGAAAAAGAAAAAGAAAAGAAAAAAAAAAAAAAAAGGATATAATGTTTTAAATTTTATAATTATTAAATAAATTATTTGTATTTAAAAAAAAAAAAAAATTACCTTGAAATTTCATTTGAAATGGATTTTAAAACAAAAATTTAGAAATATATCTTATATTATCAATATTTATATTATTAATTAAAAATAAAAAATGAACCATTTTTAATTTCAATAATATATATAAATTCAAATAACATCAATAAAGATTGTAATATAAAAGATATTTACATACAAACAACTTTAATAAATAAATAAAATTAATTTGGAATTCTTTATATATATATATATATATAATAATATTTTAATTTCTAGTTGGGATGACATTTACAAAAGAGATAACAAAAATTTCGAAGATTTTGGTGATATTGGTGACTCATGGTTCGGAGAAGAAAGTGTTGTAAAAATGGTTGATTGGGTAAACATTTTTTATCGTTTTGTTCATTAATACCAATTATCCTTGGAAAATGACAATGATTTTTAATAATAAATATAATATTATTATTAAATATTTTTATATATAATCATTCAAATAAACATAAAAAATACAATCCATGATTTATTTAATAATAATAAAATAATAATAATATAAAAAAAAAAAAAAATAAAATAAAATAAATAAAATATACACCTAGGTTGTTGACCATTATCCCGAACCAAATAAGAGTATTATAGATCTTGGTTGTGGAAATGGAGAAGTCTTATTAGGATTAGTATGTACATTTTAATAAAATAGTAAAATAATCTATATATAACTTTAATAAATAATTTTTTTTAAAAACGAAAAAAATTATATATATATATATATATTTATTTAATAAATCCCTATATTTTTTAATTTTACTTTCTCATTAATAAAAGGCTGAAGAAGGTTTTAAAGATCTTACTGGTATTGATTACAGTGAATACTCTATTGAACTTTCAAAGAAAATTGCAAAAAAAGAGGGTTATGATTTTGTCAAATTCGAAACAGTAGATTTCTTAAATGATGCTGAACTTGAAAAATTAGGAAAATACGATATTATATTAGATAAAGGTACCTATGATGCTATCAGTTTAAATCCAGACAATAAATTAGAAGATGAAAATTCACCAATTAATGTTTATCCAAAAGCAGTTAAGCAGTTAATGAATAAAGATAGCGTATTTTTAATTACTTCAGTAAGTAGAAATAATAATAATAATAATAATAATAATAATAAATATAATTAAAAAAAAAAAATAATTTTAACCACAATTAATATTTAATAATTTAATTATAAATGATAGTGTAATTATACTGAAGAAGAATTAAAATTAAAATTTAAAAATTGTAAGTATTATTATTATTAAAAAAAAAAAGTTTTTTTGTAAAATACAATTCTTAAATTAAATAAAGAATTTAAAAAAATAAAAATAAAATAAAAATGAAAGTAAAATAAAAATAAATATAATAATATAATTATATTTTATAATAAATCCATTGTTTTTGTATTATTAATTAATTTTTAATACATAAATATTTAATATATTCATTAGACTTTAAGGACTTCTCAAGAGTCAAGTATCCATCTATTAAATTTGGTGGTGTTGAAGGTCAAACTATCTGGTAATTAATGAATAATAATAATAATAATAATATATATATATATAATTTTTTTTTTTTTTTTTTTTTTTTAATATATTATTATTATATTATTATTATATTATTATTATTTTTTGTTTAATAACACTATATATTAACGTATAAAATATTGTGTTATTTAATATTTATTTAATAGTACTTTAGCTTTTAAATTAATTGACGCTGAATGAATTAACCACATATAAAAACAATAACAAAAATAGAATAAAATATAATAAAATAAAAGATTTCAATTTAATTTATTTTTTAATATAAAATAAAATAAGTTCAATAACAAATTTTTTAATTATTTTTTTTTTGTAAACTTATTGAAGCTGAAAAATTTTGAATATATTCAAAAAATCTATTAAAATAAAATAATAATAATAATAAAAATTCTTTTTTACAAATGTGAAGAAAGTTAAATGAAACAAAATGAAATAAAATATAATAATAATAAATAAATAAAAAAAAAAAAAAAAAAAAAAAAAATTATTTAAATATAAATAATTATAAATTATTAAAATAATAATAATAATAATAATAATAATAATAATAATAATAATAATAATAATAATAAAATATTTTATAATATTGTGTTTTATTTTAATATCTTTATTAATTTTCTTTTTTTATTTTAATATAATTGCTCTCTATTAAATAAAAAGATCTCTACTACATTATTTTTTTCTATTTATTTATTATTATTATTTTTAATTTATTTTTATTTTATTTATAATTTTTTTTTTTTTTTTTTATTATTTTTATCTTTTAACATTAATCAAACAAAATATGTTAGTTTATTGAAACTATTTATTTATTTATTTATTTATTTTAAATACGTCTACAGTTTGTTTTTTGAACAATTTCATCTGGACATACAACTTCTTCAAAGTCTATTTCTGGATTATCAACGTTCTTAAACCAATTGAATCTCCAGTGGCAACCAGCTTGAAGTGATTTTGGTAAATTATTACAACCATCTTCTGAAATTAAACCACCGTAACGTTGTCCCCATGAAGCGGCGTTAACGTTAAATTGAGTGGAACAACCATCGAAGATACCAAGACCACCACCTGGAATTTGAATATCGAAATGATTTTCACCAAGATCGTTACCAGTATTGGTAACTTGAACAATCATTTGTTTACCAGCAATAGCCGTATTCGTAAAGGTAAATTTGTAACAGGCACAACACCAATCCTTTTCTGTTAAACCGGAAATATGACCAGCGACAAAACCATAGGATAATTTATCATTAACAGCCCATGGTTGTTGATCGGTACACATGAAAGCTTCACCACCTTCACATCCATTTCTTTCATAAATATTGTTAAGAATAGATCCTCTCTTATTACAAGTATTAACAACATGACTTACATCACCTTTTCCTGGCCATGAACATGAGGGTTTACAGCAATCCCAGTAACGTGTAGTTCTACCATGTTTAACCCATTTGGCTGGAACATAATTAGAAGAGGAGGAGGAAGAACTGTTACCAGAAGATGGAGCTTGAATGGTTGAAGTATCAATATTACATGCATCTGCATCAATTTCACAGACAGCATCATTTTCCCAACCCCATAAACTTATGTCATCACCAGTACCAGTAACTTCACAGCCTTTACACATTATAGTACCATGTGGACCATATTTAGGGCTACTATTATTGCTGGTATTACCGGTGTTGTTGTTGTTACTGCTACTAGAGTCATTGTTGTTATTACTGGTGTTGTTATTACTGGTGTTATTATTATTGGTGTTGTTATTATTGGTGTTGTTATCATTGGTGTTGTTATCATTGGTGTTGTTATCATTGGTGTTGTTATCATTGGTGTTATTGTTACTTCCACTATTACATTTAGTAGTGTTGATTTCGCAGGCGGTATTATTTTCCCAACCCCATAAACTTAAATCACCACCAGTACCAGTTACAACACAACCATTACACATTATAGCTCCATGGGGACCATAGGCAACAGTATTACCACCTGAACTACCATTTCCGCCACCGCATTTATTAGTATCAATTTCACAGGCAGTATTATTTTCCCAACCCCATAAACTTAAATCACCACCAGTACCAGTTACAACACAACCATTACACATTATAGCACCATGTGGACCATATTTAACAGATTTTTTCTCAAATTTTGCGGCATTAGCACCAATAGCAACTAAACTAACAATAGCTAAAGATTTTAAAAAATTCATTTTTATTTTGTCTATATCAAATTTTAAATTTAAAGAAAAAAAAAAAATTAAATATATATATATTTATAAATATTGTTTTTAATCTATTACTAAATAAATTTATATTTTCTATATTGATATTTTTTCTTTTTTTTTTGAATGAAAAATATGACTATTTATATGAGTTTTTTTTTTTTTTTTTTTTTAAAAAAAAAAAAAAAAAAAATAGTACTAGATTCTTAATAATTAATATTATGAATATCCTTTAAAATTTTTTATTATTAGAAATCAAAATTATCATATATACTGTATATTTTACATAATTAAAATTATTTTATTGGTAAATTTTTATAGATGCTTTTTGTATGAATTCTACATAATTAAAATTATTTTTACATATAAATTATAAGATTTTCATATAATTAAAGTATTTATTTAATTCGAATAATTATTTAAACAGATTGATACATTTTTAATATTTATAATAATTATATTTTCAATTAAAATTTTATAAATTATGAAATATAAAAAAAAAAATTTTTTTTTTTTTTTGATAAAATAATTCTATAATTTAAATATTATTATTTCTGTATCAGTTTATTTTTTATTATAATTTTATAAAATAATAAAATATTGATAAAACATAAAAATAATTCTTTTTATTATGATATATAAATTAAATAATTAATGGTAAATAAATTAAATTATTAAAAATTATATAATTCAAAAAAATATGAAAATAACTAAATATTAAAATTTGGTAAAGATATTTAAATTTACCTTGAAAATTATTTAGATAAAATTTTTTTTTTTTTTTTACCTTTAAATAATTATCCATTAAAAATTAATTATTCAAAAATAATAAATAAATTTAAATAAAATCATAAAATTATAAATTTTATTATTTAAAATTTTAAAAAAAATATTTATATGTTACAAATAATTAAAGTTATAAGTGATAAAATAAAATATAAAATAAGAAATTATAAATTATGAATTATAAAAAATTTAAAAAAAAAGAGAAATATAAAATTAAGTATATAAATGTATATAAATGTATATAAATGTATATAAATGTATATAATTATATATTTAAAATAAAAAATAATTATCATAAAATTTTATAAATATGGAAAAATTATTTTTATAATATTTAGCACAACTTTAAAAAATTATAAAGTAGGGAAATACCAGTATGAAACATAATTAATCTATTTAAATTAAATAATTAATAATTAAGCTTAAAAATAATTGAATAGATTTAGATTTAGATTTTAAAAGGATATAAAATGGATTAATTTAAATATATAGTGTTAAAATAATAATCAAATAATATTTAATTTTAAGGATACAATATATTTTATTAAAATAATAATCAAATAATATTTAATTTTAAAGATACAATATTTTTTGTTAAAATAATAATAAAATAATATTTAATTTTAAAGATACAATATTTTTTGTTAAAATAATAATAAAATAATATTTAATTTTAAAGATACAATATTTTTTGTTAAAATAATAATAAAATAATATTTAATTGTAAAGATACAATATATTTTATTAAAATAATAATCAAATAATATTTAATTTTAAAGATACAATGTTTTTTGTTAAAATAATAATAAAATAATATTTAATTTTAAAGATATAATATATACATATTTTTTTTTTGTTAAAATAATATTAAAATAATATTATTTTATTAAATGTACGTTTCTATTTTATATTAAAAGGAGCTAAACTTTTTCTAATTTTTTCTTTAAACTTATGTTTCCATATTGATATAGATACAGATACATCAAATTCTTTTTCGAGATGATTATGTAGACTTTCATATTTTAGGATCTTCTTTTTATCGTTTAAAAATAATGAAAGATTTACATATATATTAAGTTTTATATTCAATACATCTTTATACTTTTGAATTATCCTTCTTTGTTTTTGAAAAAATTATATTTTTATTTTATTGTTTATAATAATTGTTTTTTTCCTCGATTTGTTTCACTTTTTTCAATGTTTGGACCATTTTCCATTTTTTTAATTGTTAAAAAATAAAATATATTTAATTTTTTAAAATTTATTTCTTCTTATTTAAGTTCTTTGTTATTAATTTTATTTAATTTTATTTATTTTATTTAATTTTTTATTATTTATTTTTATTTATTTTTATTTATTTAGTTCAATTTTTTTTATTATTTATTTTTATTTATTTTTATTTATTTAGTTCAATTTTTTTTATTATTTATTTTTATTTATTTTTATTTATTTAGTTCAATTTTTTTTATTATTTATTTTTATTTATTTTTATTTATTTATTTAGTTCAATTTTTAATGTTACAATTATAACGTTTTTATGAGAAAATATTTTTGTTGTTTAAAAAAAAAATAAAAATAACCCTTTTTACAATTATTTAAAAAAATAAAAAAAAAAAAAAAAAAAAATGTGGTGTATTAAATAATGAATTAAATTTTAATTTATAAGCCACGTTCTGAAAAGCAATACATTCTTTTAAAAATTTATCCGCTTAATAAAATTCTTTAATGAACAATTAAAAAATAATAATAAACTATACCATTTAACAACTGGTTTTACTAAAATATTTTATTAACAATAATGAATTTTCATTTAGAATATTTAAAGTTTACTAATTTAAAAGTATCAATTAATTTTTTTGTTAAAATTATTATTATTAAATATATACAAAATTTAAAACCACTATTATTTTATAAATATAATTATTATTAAATAACTTGTATTACTACAGTAATTAAAGTTTGAAATTTTAAAAAGAGAAGAATTTAAATGTTCTTTTCTATGTTTCCCAATCTGAAATGTATGAATAACTAAATATATAAATAATTAAGAAATAATAATAATAATAATATTATTATTATTATTATTATTATTAATTTAAGATAATTTCCATATATATATATAATTAATAAAAAAATATTATTATTTAAATTTTTATTTAAATTTTTTTTTATAAACTTTTAAAATAATGATTGTTTATCGCTAAGAAAATTTGTACCTAGAATTATTACATTTGATTAGAAAAATATTATAAAATAAAAAAAAAAAAAAAAAGAAACTTATTTTTTATTAATTATCTTTAGAAATGTAGTTTGTAAAAATTGATAATAATCAATATATATTACATCATTATGATTCTAATGGATTAAATGTATATGCACATTACACTCCTACACGAGTCTTCACATTTCAAGAAGGTGATCCAGAAGATCTAAGAGATATAGAAAAAATTGAATTTAGTAATGGTAAAGTTGTTTTTAATAAGCGGTATATTGATAATAAATGCTGAATTGATATATATGACTATGATACGACTAATCCTTAAAAATGTCGTATTATTGGTGTAAATGGTTATTGCTATTTAAATGGAAAAGGATTATTTGAAGTTTACGATGTATTAAAAGGAAGTAATTTCTATAATGATAACAACTTAAAATGCATTTATATTGATAATCGAAATGGATTATATATCGTAAATAAAGATGAAAACCCACTTGATGATATTACAAATACTTATAACCAGGCTAAAAAATTCAAATTTAGAGGAGATGTTATGGGGATATCAGCATATAATGGTAAACGTGAAGGATTTAATGATTCATTTGTTTATAATTGTCCTTCCGATGCATATGTCAATTATGAAATAAAACCTACGCCTATTATGAAACAAATTGAAGATATAACCGGTGTTAAATTAGATATACCTCCACCAAATAGTCAACCAGCTTTATTACGTATTTCTGAAATATTAAATATTCCTTCTGAATTGTTGATAGTTCAATATGATAAGATATGCATGATACAACCTATATCTTCTCTTTTAATTCAAAGAACGAACGCATTCCAATTTAATTTTATAAGATCTCAAGAAAATAAATATAATCCATCTAACTTTGATGTTTATAAATTACCAACGAAAACTTATGATATATGGTGTAGCTATCAAGAACAACTTAAGAAATTCTTACCTGTAATAGAATTAGAATTGAGATTAGAATTAAATAAAGCTTGTGGAGTACTATTAACATCCACAAATCAACAATATCAGTTTGATTCTTCTGATGCTGCTATAAAAAAGCGTAAGGATATTGCTATGAAACCATGGCCAAAAGTTGAAAATAATGATCAAGATTATACTCCTTTAATGAAGCAAATTGAAAAAATCTCAGGTATATCGTTGGAAACACCACCGCCAAATAAGAATTGCGCGTTAAAAGGTATTGCTGCTCTATTAGATATTCCCTCTGAATTGTTAACTATAATTGATGGAAAAGCTTACATATATTACTTCCCATTTCCTATTTCATCTGAAAAAGATAAGAGTAAGTGTACTCTTCAAAGAATAAATAATACATGGAAAAGTTATATTGATCAGATTCAATTCTATATACCACCAATTACATTTGGAGTTTCAACATCTCAAATAAAGTCAGCTCAATCTCTAATAAAAGGAATTCGTAATTTTAATTTTGATAATTCTGATGAAGCACAGAAATATCGTCAAGAAATTGTTAGGAATTTATGGACTGAAGAAGAAGATTTTACACTCTTTATAAATCAAATTGAAGAAATAATTGGTGTTAGAATGAGAACTCCTCCTCCTAATAATATTAGTGCCATTAAACGTGTAGCTGATATATTTGATATTCCAAAGAAATGTAAATTATGAAAAATGGAATAGTACATTTGATCGATATTGTATCTTTGAATATAAAAAATGATAGCAATGGTGGTGGTATTTATGGACAACTTTATGTTGATCAGTTGAAAAATATTCTTCCCTTATATAACCAAGAAATATCCAATGAACAAATTCAAGCTATCAGATGTCAATTCTTCTGTTAATTCTAGTAATTTAAATATTTTTAATAGTAATATTGGCTTTGGTCAACCTTCCTCTGGTAATAATAATGGTTTTGGTAATAGTAATGGTTTTGGTAATAGTAATGGTTTTGGTAGTAATAATGGTTTTGGTAATAATATTGGCTTTGGTAGTAATAATGGCTTTGGTAGTAATAATGGCTTTGGTAGTAATAATGGTTTTGGTAATAGTAATGGCTTTGGTAATAATAATGGCTTTGGCGATAATAACTTAGCTAACATTTTGGGTAAACTTGGTACTAAGAGTTCTAATGGTTTTAGGCTTGGTAATTCTACTAATACTACTAATAATCGTCCATATTATCAATATGATAATTCAGCAACGGCACAACAAAATCGTAAAGACATTGCATTAAAAGATTGGAATGAAAAAAAATGAAAAATTTTTGAGTAGTATTCAATTAATAAAATTATTAAGGATAGAAATAAATAAATATTTTAATATTTTTTTAATAAATAAATAAATAAATAATAAATAAATAATAAATAAATAAATAAATAAATAATAAATAATAAATGATAAATAAATAATATAAATGTTTTTTTTTTTTATTGTTATTTATTATTTAACTAAATTTAAGTGTGTTATCAATTTATTTATTTAATATTTTATTTTATATTTATAATTGTTATTTTTTTTTAAAAAAAAAGTTTAAATAATAATTAACAATATAAAAAATATATATATATTCTAAGGTTTGATTTTTTTTTTTTTTTTTTTTTTTTATTACTATTATTTATAATTTTTTCATTTTTCAGAAGTTGAAATTTTAATGACATTTGAACATATATAAAAAAAAAAAAAAATAAAAATAAAAAAGCTTTTAGAAAATTCTAAATTTCTTTTTTTTTATGAAATATGAAATATTCAATTATATCTATTTATGGATTTTTTTGTGTAACAAAGGTAATTTTTATTTAAAACTAAATTTTCATTTTAAAATATGTTAATTTTTATTTTATATTGTTATATATTTTATTTTATACTAAACTTTTATTAAAATCCAAAGTTTAGAATCTATTATATATAATATTATTTAATCCATTAGTATTTTCATTAATGTATTATATGTACATGTATAATTTAATTATACATTTCATCACAATAAATTGAAATTATTCAAAGATATATAATTATATTATTAAGATATTATAATAATAACTAAATCATTAAATATTATTTTTTAGAAGGGTATAAAAAGAGATACATTATTACTTATTATTACTAATTATTATTAATCACTTATAAAAGTAATTGTATTGTTTTAAATAAATAAAACTAATTAATAAACGTCAGTCACGTCACTGTCACATCATGAATAAATAAACTTTATAAATTTAAAACTTTTTATTACTAATAGGCATATATATGACCATGACTTTAATATATTAATATTTAACTCAATTAAAAAATTAACACTTTAAATATTAACTTTTAATAATATATATATATATATACATATTTATTTTATAATTTTTTTTATATTAAAAATGTATGAACCTTAAGTTAAGTTTATATACTAATAAAAAATTCATATTTTCATTTTATCTAAATAGTTATTATATTATATTATTATTATATAGTAGTTCTTATTTTTATTTTATTTTATTTTTTTTTTCAAATATATGATAGTAATAATATTCAATACATTTATATACTTTAGAATTATTTTTTTTTTGTTAGATAAAAAAAAAATATTGATAATTTATTAATAATATTTTATTAATAATAATTTGTTATTTTCCTCAATTAGTTTCACCTATTTCAATATTTATATTATCTTTCATTGATAATATAATATTTTAATAAATATATATAATTTTATATATGGTTTAAAGGCTTTTTAAATAAATATTTTTTTAAAAAAAAAAAAATAAAAATATTTTCTTTATTATTTGTTATTAAATTTTATTAAACAATAAAGTATTTCTTTATTCTTTATATTTAATTATTTAATTATTTAATTATTTAATTATTTTATTTTTTATTATTATTTATTTTTATTATTATAAATTAATATTTATGATTCAGTCTTTTTTGTTACAAAGTAATTACATAAAAGTATAATTTATTTATTTATTTTTTATTTATTTATTTATATATAATTGTAATTGTATTTTAAAAAATATTAAAAAATTTATGGAGTTAAACTGCAACAATATGAACACCGCATTAACGAAATACAACACATTCATATTTATAATTTTATATACATATTATTGATTTAATTAAATTTTTTATTTATTTATATAGTAATTAAATATTGATTAAAAATTTCGTTACAAATAAAATAATTATTATGAAGGTTAAAATAAAAATAGTAAGATTAAAAATAAGATTTAAATATTCAAAAGTGGTTATTATCTAATACATAAGTAAACTATAATATAGTTTAAAAATTTATAAACTAACTAATTTATATATATATATTAAGTAAATAATCTGATTATTATAAAATATTTATATATAAAAATTAATATAAATTATATATATATATATATATAATTAAATGTATTAAACCAGTTTTTTTTTTTTTTTTTTTTTTTTTTTTTTTTTTTTTATTGTTATTTTTGTTGTGCTTTATTCTAATTAAAAAGGCAATATTAGTAATAATAATATATAAAATTTAAAACATTTCATGGTATTAAAAATTTATATTTTATAATATTTATATTATATTTAAAATTTATTTATTTTATTTTATTTTATTTTATTTTTTTTTTTTTTATAAAAAAAAAAATATTCAATTTATAAAACTTCTATAGATATTAAAAAATTCCAAGATTTATGACTTCCAATTTTTAAATACCTATATTTATATATATATTATCATACAATATTATAAAATGTAGAAAATAATAAAAATAAAAATATAAAAATATAAAAATAATAATATAATTTATATTTTTTTTCTAGATAAATAATTTCATAGTTGTATTTATATTTAACCTTTATGATTGTTATTATTATTTTTTATACTACTTTTCTATTATCTATATCAAATTAATATATATATGTATTTATACCATTTATTCTTCCTATAAATAAATAAATAAATAAATAAATAAATATAAATATATATATATAAATAAGATGACTTATATTATTATTAGTATATTTTATTTATTTTATTCAAATTATTTAATGATAATGTAATTATTATTATTATTTTATTTTTATATAGCTAAAATTGTAATTGTTATTATTATACCAAGTATAAATATTGAACTAAAATGATCAGAATAATCTTTTTTAATCATTCTTTTAATATTTTTCTTATATATTTTTGCTGCTTCTGGAGCTAATACATCCATCATTTTAAAATCAGAATAATTATTATTTATATTTGAATTAAAATAATAATAATCTTGGATTTCTTCTTCTTCATTATTGTAAGTAATTTTATTCTTTTTAGGTTGAAAAAGAGAAGAAAGAATCAACATTCTAATATTATCGCTACTATTATCAATATCTACAAAACTTTTATCGGAATATTCAATAACAAATTTACAATGATTATTTTTTGGAAAGTTGAAAAAGAAAGAGGAGGCATCATCACCATAACAATTTTTAATCGTTAAATCGAGATCTTTACAAAATCTTAAAGTATAATTTAACGAATGATGATCATGAACCATAATGAAAACCATAATTGCTGTATTTCCATCTTCATCGACCGGTACATTAAAATCACAACCAAGATTAATTAATTCAATCATAGTATGATAATACTGAGAACATTGAGAAACATTTTCCACTTTATATAAATTTTTAAGAAGTAATGATAATGCCGTTTCATAATACATATTCATGTAATTTACATTACAATTTCTTAAACTTAAAGTTCGGATTTCAGAATATCTTCCATCTTCAGCTAAATACATTATGGCAGTTTTTTCTTCATTATCTTCAATATCAACATTAATATTTTCTTTCTTAACTAAATACTTTATTAATTTGTAGTGTTTATATTTGCAACAGTAAACTAAAATGGATTCATGATTTATGTTTAATTGATTAAGTTTAATATTAGAATCTAATATTATCTTAAATGCAGATTTATTTTTAGTTGCATGAAATAAAGCATTTTCATTATTAAAATCTAGCATATTTAAATTATCTTTATCTAAAACTAATTGTTTAACAGCAAAGAGTAATTTAGAATCTTCAACAGCGTACATTAAAGCGGTCTTACCAAATTCATCTTGTACACGATAATTAATTTTCATAGTTAAGAGCCATTTTACAGCGGATACATTTCTTTCCTTACATGCTCTAATTAAAACATTACTATTTTGAAATACTTTTAAAACAAAGTTGAAAGCTTCATGCTTTAAAACTTTTTCAATTAGATGATATTTATGGTTAGTACTAAGAATGATATTATTAAGAGTAAAAACAAACTTTTCAATTGTCTTTAAATCACCATTCAAATCTGGATGGAAATGAAATTGAATAAATTTACAATTTTTACTTATTTTATCAATTATACCTTTTTTATTGTTGATTTTTAAATCAATTAATAACTCATTTTCCAATTTTTTAAAATTATTATTCATAATTAGATCTTTTATGCACTTTTTTTCTTTATTTATTTATTTTTCTTTCTTTCTTTATTATTATTAATTATTATTAATTATTATTAATTATTATTATTTATTAAGTTCTTATAGTTTTTATTTTTTTTTTATTTTTTATAAAATTTTATATATTTTATTTTAAACCAATTTTTTTTATAATTAAATATATACAATATTATATTTTATTTATGGACAAATTTTATTTAATATATATATTCAATTTTCTTTAAATTTTTATTTTTTTTAGTTTATCAAATATATACTCTTATATATACCATATATAAAATATTTATTTTTAAATGATTTTTTTTTTTTAATTTATTTTTTTTTTCGAAGTTTTAATTTTTTGGAAATATTTCCTCTCTTTATATATACGTCAATTATAATAAAATTTTTTTATTTAAAGTTTATACACTACAACAGCTGTTCTGTCTAATGAGAAATATAGACTATTCCATACAGTAAAAACAAAACAATAAAAAAAAAAGAAAATATACACTCAAAAGAGCTTTATATAAAATATGAAATAAATTTATTAAAATATAAAATATGAAATAAATTTAATAATAATAATAATAATAATAATAATAATAATAATAATAATAATAATAATAATAATAATAATAATAATAATAATAATAATAATAATAATAATAATAATAATAATAATAAAGTTTATTGTTTTTTGTTAATTAAAAATTTAAAAAAAAAATAACAAAAAACTTTATTTATTAATAAAATTTTATTATTACTATCATTTCGTAGTTTCTTTTTTTTTTTTTTTTATTTAAATTTTTTATTTAAAGTTTTTCTTTCATATATTATTATAATATATTATAATATATTATAATATATTTTAGTTTATTTAATTTATTTAAAAAAAAAAGATTATTCCTAAAAAGATAAAAAAAAAAAAAAGAAAAAAACTAAAAAATAAAGAAAATATATTAAATATTAAAAAAAAAAAAAATAAAAATAAATAAAAAAAATAAATAAATATTAATTTTTAATTCTAAAAATCTTTTTTATTTATATAAAATTATTAAAATAGAAGGAAGAGCATTCTATTCTATAATGATTTAATATTAATGATAACATTCCTTTTTTTTTTTTTATTTTTTAAATTTATATATTTCTATTTTTTTTAATATTTATAATATTTATTATTTTCATTGTGTTATTGACATATACTTTTTTTTATATTTTTAAATTAATAGAATTTTATTATAAATTTTGTTAATTATCTTTTTTTTTTTTTTTATTTTTTTTTTTTTAATTCATAGTGAATATTCTTAATGAAAAATTTTTAAAAGAAAATTTATTTTATATTTAAGAAGAAATATTCTTAAATTATTTAGGGGTAGGTCATATTCTTAATTAGGGATATATTAGAATTAACCATATTTTATTTATTAATAATTCTTATTTTTAAATTTAAATTCAATATTAAAATATTTAAATTTGTATTATACAATAGGATTTTTATAAAAAAAAAAATGGAAAAAAAAAAATGGAAAAAAGGAATAAAGTATATAAATTAATTAACTTTTTATTTATTAAAAAATAATTAATAAAATGAACCTCCATCAGTTATATATAATTATTTATAATTAATTTATAATTGATTTATAATTTATTTATAAAATATTATTCTATTTAAAATAATATCTTCTTTATCTTTCAAGTAATTCATTATTATTCCTTCAAATATATATTTTATAATAGTTATTATTTTTATTTTAATGACTCAATATTTTTATATAATTTGCTTTGATATGATTATTAGTATATTAACTTTGTATGAATTATTTAAAGATTAGAAAAAAAAAAAACTTTATTTTAATTTATTGCAAGTTAATTATAATTATGATAAATAGTTTTACAATATCATTTTCAAAATTGCATATTTTATTTATTTTTTTTTTTCATTTCTGTTTCTTTTTGATGTGTTACTTTTAAATATTTTAATTATAAGTGTATTAAATAATTTTTTGATTCATACATATACATATATATATATATTATAAAATATAATTATTTAATTAAAATAATTGTTATAAAATACTATATTTTAATAACATTTTTTTTTTATAATATAGAAATCATTATTGTATTATGAATGGGGAAAATAAATTGTATTTATTTATTCAAGTTTTTGAGAAAACACCTAAATGATTGTATCAACATAAATAGATAAATAGTATGTATTAATACAAAATCTATGTAAATAATCAAATAACATATCAAAAATAAAAAAAAAAATTAAGAAATAGCAAATCAAATATATTATGAATATCTCTTTAAAAAAAAAAAAAAAAAAAAAAAAAAAAAAAAAAAAAAAAAAAAAAAAAAAAAAAAAAACTCAAGGATGAAAATTTTAATAAAAATAGTTATAATAACTGATAAAAATATTATTATTATTTTAAATTAAAAGAATGTATTTCTCGTATAAGTAAACTTTTTATTTTTTTTTTCTCTTGATTAAGATAATATTGAATTAATTTAATGGAATAAAAAAAAAACAAAAAAAAAATTAAAATTTATTATTGTATTTATTAAATAAATTAATAGATATAATAATAATAATAATAATAATAATAATAATAATAATAATAATAATAATAAAATTACAATAAAATTTTCCTAATAAGATATATATATTTTAATATATTTTTTATTGCTTTTTATATTTATAAGAAATATATCTTTATATATATAAGTAAATTTTATATTTTGTATAAAAAAAAATTAATATAATATATCTGAAATATGTCATTATTTTTAATCTATTAATTTTTTTATTATTATTTTTTTTTTAAACTTCACCTATTAAGATTACTTTATATTAAATATAATATTTTATATTGTAGTTTTAATTAATATTTATTATAATTATTATTATTTTTTCTTTGGATCTGTATAATTATAATCTCTACCAAAATTTTTTTCTTCAATAAGATCTTTTATAATTTCATCTTCATTACTAAGTTCATTTTTTTCTAGTTTAATTATTTAGAGAAAAAAAAATTTTTTTTTTTTTTAAATATTATTTAAATATATAATATATTAATTACTTCAAAAAAAAAAAAAATAATTCTATAATATATATAATATATTTACCTTCATCGTAATTGTCATAAATATGTATATATATACCAAATATAAATCTATCATTTTCTAGTAATTTGAAAAAGTCCTCACGTAAAATAAATTTGGAGAACCCACGACAAGCATGTTCTTTGGTAATGGGTACTATAGATTCAGAGTCTTGAGAAATAAATTAAATATATGTTATTGTATGAAATATTTATTTAATTATTTATTAATTTATTTATTTATTTATTGATTAATTTATTTATTTATTTATTCATCAATTAATATATTTATTTTAATTAAATAATTTTTTTTTTTAAAAAAAAAAATAATAATCATGATATATATAAATTATTATATTCAAAATATAGAATATAAAAATACTTCAAATTTATTCTGTAATATATTATGCATATATTTTACATTTTATTTCATAAAGTGGTTTTTTCGAATTTCGAATATATAATGCATATTTAACATACACAGGAGATTGTTTTATTTCATCTTTTTCTTCTAAGTCATCTTCCAATTTAAAATATAACGAAATATATGATTTATCATTAGGATTAAATTTATTATCATTAATTATTACATTCCTATTATAATTATTATTAATTATTTATTTATTAGTTTTATATATATATATCGTAATTATTTATTTATTATTATATATATTAGGATTAATGTTATATAATTTCTATATTAAATTTTTATTTAATTTTCATTTTTTTATAATATATTTTTTAAATTTTAATTTTTTTTTTTTTTTTTTTTTTTTTTTTTTTACACTGTACCATTTATAGGAATACCACCTCAAAATAAAATTATATGGTGAACTGTCATCATTATAATCCCATTCTGCTTCCCATTCATAAAAATATTCCGAATAATTTATTTTATCTGAAGATGTTTCGGGATACTTATCACATGAAGTATAATTCATTACTTTTTCCATAATTTGCTCTATTTCAATTTATTTTTTATTATATATATATATATATATATTATTTTATTCTATTCAATCTGTACTTTATATTCATATTCTACTATTTATTTTATTTTATTTTATTTTATTTTATTTTATTTTATTCAATCTGTACTTCATATTTATATTTCTACTATTTATTTTATTTTATTTTATTTTATTCAATCTGTACTTCATATTTATATTTCTACTATTTATTTTATTTTAATTTATTTTATTTTATTATTATTTTTTTTTTCATTTTTATTTTATTTTATATATATATAATTACCAAGTGTGGCGTTTTTAAATGTTTTTATATAGAATCCAATAATTAATTTATTATTATCAATTAATTTATTAAATACATTTATGTTATCTTCATCACATTTATTTTCTTCTTTGTCATTTTTACTATCTTCATTATCATTTTTCTTTTCATTTTCTTTTTCTTGTTTATCTACCTTTTCATCATTATTTTTAATTGTATTATTAAAAAATAATTTGTTTGAAGTTAATTTATAAGATCCTCTTCTATTAAACTTTTCAGTAAATAAATTGAAATCTTTTTTTACTATTATTATTATTATTATTATTATTATTATTATTATTATTATTATTATTATATTTATATTAATTTAATATATATATATATATATAATTTTATTATTATTAATTTTTGAAAATATTAAATATATTATATATATATTTAAATATATCATTAGAATAATTCTTTTATAAATTGATGTAATTAATTATTATTATTATATATATATATTATATATATATATTATATATACCTAAAAACTTATATAGTGAATAACTTCTATAATTACGAATATATGCTACAAATTTGGAAAATAGAATTTGATTATCTCTTAAATCTTCATTTTTTAGCATAAGGGAAGCAAAACCTTTGTATAATATGCTGTTCAGAGACAGTATAATTTTCCTATTATATTATCATAACAATATTTATTTATTTGGAAAATTAAAACAAAAATAATATATATATATATATTTTTATTTTATTTTACTTTATTTTATTTTATTTTATTATATTATTACTAATTTTTTATACCATTTATGACCACAAGCAGTAAATTCTGGACTTATAATTTCATCATTAATTGTAAGTTTATCACAATTATCAAGCTCATATTCATAAAAATCATCATCACAAGATTCACCTTCATAACTATCCATTTCGATTAATTTCTTTTTTATATCATTTCTAAATGATTCTTTTATTATTATTATTATTATTATTATTATCTATTAATTTATTTAATTTTAAATATATGAAAAGGAGGAAAATATTTACCTAAATTATAATTAAATTCTTTAATAATTATTCCAACAGTAAGTTTATCATCTTTAATCAAAAAACGACAAAAATTTTCATCCTTTTTGAAGAATTTATCATATTTTATTTCATTAAATTCTTTGCTTAAGTTAATTGCTGTGTTAGAATCTTTCAATAAATATAAAATATATATATATATATTAAAATAAAAACTTTTAAGATAATAATAATAATAATAATAATTTATAGTATTCAAATTTTGATGTAATTTAAGGGGGTCATTTTATATACATTTTAAAGTATAACAGGAATAATCTTTGTAATTTCGAATTACTAATACATATTTAAAATACATATTTAAATCTTCTGAATTGTTCTCATCCGAAGAGCCTAGGAATTTTAAATTTAATGATATATATCCTCTAGAATCTTCATTATCTCCATCAGGAAATATTGTAATTTCCCTACATTAATTATATTTATTATATATATATATTTATATATATATTACATATATATTATAATTATTATTGATATATAATTATTATTTATTAGTTTAATATGTATATTTATTATTATTTGTTATCATTTATTATTATTTATTATCATTTATTATTAGTATTATTGTTTATTATTAAAATTTTTTTTTTGTAATTTTAATTATAATAATAATAATAATAATAATAATAATAATAATAATAATAATAATAATAATAATAATAATAATAATAATAATAATAATAATAATAATAATAATAATAATAATAATAATAATAATAATAATAATAATAATAATGATATATGTATATATTATTTTAATAGTATTAATAATTTTATTCGTATTATTAGTATTTTTATAATAAAAATATATTTATTTTATTTAAATAATTTAGATAATCATATTAATGATGAGTAATCAATCCATGCTATTACCATTTATAACCGAGAGCTATAAACTCAATACT
This sequence comes from Neocallimastix lanati (nom. inval.), assembly GCA_016946835.1. NCBI lineage: Eukaryota > Fungi > Neocallimastigomycota > Neocallimastigomycetes > Neocallimastigales > Neocallimastigaceae > Neocallimastix > Neocallimastix lanati (nom. inval.). The sequence continues at coordinate 988,358 of JACVTC010000031.1, read as the reverse complement.
TTCTTTTTCAGAATTTGTAAGTCTCTTCCAGCTTTCTATATTCCATTCATAATAATCTTCACCAATTTCTTTTTCTTTACTATTATCATCATTATTTTCCATTAAAACTCTTAAATGTGAAAAATATTGCCCTTTAATATAGTTAATATGATGATCATATTACATATATATATAAATATTTGAATTTAATTTGGTTTTTATTATTATTATTATTATTATTATTATTATTATTATTATTATTATTTAATAAAAAAAAAATAACATTAAAATTTATTAAAACAATAATACTATATATATATATATATATATTTAAATAATAAAATATGTAAAAATATTTACTTTCTTCATATTTAAACATCCGAATATATGAATTAATCATAATATTATTATCAGAAAAAATTTTTCCTTCAGAATCATAAAATTTTTGAAGGCATTCGATTGAACTTTGATTTTTTGATATATAAAAACATTTAGACGATTCTTAAAAAAAAGAAAAAAAAAAAAATATATATATATATATATATATATATATATATATTAATATGATAGATAATGTAATTAATTTTATTTTATATAAATATAAAATATATGTATATAAATTATTTTTTTATTAGATTATTCTAACATATTAAATATATATATTTTATATTTATTTAATAATAATAATACTTTTATTATTGTTTTTTTGCTTATTATTATTATTTTTTTTTTAAGTAATAATTGTTATAATATAATGATATAATATTAGTTCATACCATTAGATATGAAATAAGAATAATTTTTAAAGTTTCTAATTGAAAATACAAAAGTAAGGCATGTATGAAATAATATAGAGTTCATAGTATTTTTAAAATCTAAATTATTTAAAGAAATTGATATTCTAGGTAAATTAAAATTTGGATTTTTTTTTAATGAAATATTCCTATTTTATATACATCAATACAAAAAAGCAAAAAAAAAAAAAAAAAAAAAAAAAAAAAAAAAATAGAAATAATAATAATTATGAAATAAAGGAAAAAAAAATAGTAATAATAATAATAAAAAAATTATTTTAAATTAATATATATATAAATAATGATATTATAATGATAATAATAATATTATATATAGATACCATTTATAACCACCAAATTTAAATTCTTGACTTTTATGAGTAGATTCGATACTATCATAATGCTTGATGTGCCAATCATAATTATATTCATTTGTTATTTCACTTACTTTTTCTTCATCTGTTTTAGAAAGATATCTTAATTCATCCACCAATCGAACTTTTTAAATAATAATAATAATAATAATAATAATAATAATAATAATAATAATAATAATAATAATAATAATAATAATAATAATAATAATAATAATTAAAAAAAATATATATATATATATATTAAATATTATAAATTAAAAAATAACATATATATATATATTTATTTATATCATAATATTATTATTATTATTATTAATACTATTGATTCTTCTTGTAGAGTGATACATCTATATCCATATAATTTATAAATATTTTTATTTTTATGTTTTCTTTGTATTTAAGATTAAATCTATTGGTCATAAGAATATAGGTTTAAAAATTAAGGAAAAAAAAAGAAAAAAGTAATAATAAAAATTGAAAAAAAAAAAAAATATTAACCTTTAGAATTATATTTTAAAATACGCATATAAATTCCTATAACAATTTTGTCATTTTCAAGTATTGATCTATTGAATATTGCATCTTTTGTAGTGAGAAGCTCTTTTTTAATATATTTAAATCCATATTCATTATTATTTAAACTAAAATAACAATCATTAGGGATCGCTATGAAATTTTAGTTTATTTCATGAAAACAAAAAGTCAAACAAACAAAAAAAAAAAAAAAAAAAAAAAAAAAAATTACAAAAATTTATATATATACAAAAAGAATTTCAAATATAAATATAATTTATATTATTTAAATATATTAACATATGTTAGTAATTTTTTTTTTTTTTTTTTTTTTTTTTTGAATTTTTATAAATCTTTCTTACCTTTTGCTTTATAAATTGAATAATTATTATAATTTCTTAAAGTTACTATAAAGTTACAACATACATGATAATAATCTAAATCTATTACATCATAACTTTTTAAATAGATGGATATATAATCATTTCCATCAGTATCTTTTCCATTTGGATAAACCATTAATGTCCTAATTAAATTTTATAAATAATAATTTAATTTTTTTTTTTTTATAAACATTATTTATATATTTATTAATATTTGTTTTTTTTATTTTTATATAATTTTATTTTTTTTATTTTATTTTATATATTACTCTATATTATTTTAAATGAATATATTAATAATAATAAAAAAAAAAGTATATATATTTATATTTTCCTATATATAATTACCATGAATAATTTCCATTATACAAGTTATCACTAAAAAATATATCTTCTGAAAGTTCATTTATATTTTCAATAGGGAATTCATAATAATCTTCATCTTCAACTGTGTATAGATCCTTATCATTTTCATCTTCATTATCTTCATTATTTTCATTATCTTCACTATCTTCATTATCTTCATTATCTTTATTTTTTCCTTTTTCTTCATTTTCATTTTTTTCATAATTAATTGTGATTTTATTTTCATTCAATAAACTCTTTACACTATAAATATATTTTTCTTAATGTAATAAATATAAATACAATAATAATATATTTGAAAAGAAGAAGAAGAAAAAAAAAAAAAAAATAGATTTATATAAAATATTTAATTATTAATAATGAAAAAAAATTCATTATTATTATTATTATATATATATATATATATATATATTTTTTTTTTTTTTTTTTTTTTTTTTTTCAATTATGAAAAACAAATCTCTCTATAAATATTTATAACTGACTTAAACTCTCTGCTCCATATAATTTTAAGTATAAACTAACCCTATATTTGTTATTTTTCATTAAACCTAAAGAAGTGAGTTCTTTTATTTTAATTAATTTTTTTAAACAATAGTACCTTTTTTTTTCTGAAAAATAACATAAAGGTGAAGCTATATGTATAACAAAAATCATCCATTTAAAAGAATATGATTATAAAAGAATTTTTTTTTTTTTTAAGTTATATATTTGAATGTTAGAAATTTTATTATAATAGAATATTATATTTACTTTTTGTATAGTAATTAGAATAATCTTTATTACTAATTGACACTGCAAATTTTAAACAAAAAATATCAAGAAAAAAAAATCTATTAATATTTGAAGAAGTTAATACTAGAGACAAGAAATTTTCTAAAAATCCACCATTGTAAATTAACATTTCCCTTTATTTATTAATTTTTAATTTTTTATATTATATCAATTAATGTATTAATTTTTAGTTAAAATAATATTTATAATTTATACATATTAATATAATATCTTTTTTTTTTTTTTTTTTTTTTTTTATTAACATATATTATAATATATATAAAAAATATAATAAAAAATATACCACTTAGGATTTTTCCCAAATTCTCCACAGGTGGAATATTGTTCATTTTCCTTATAATTTATCATAAAATCATAATAATGGCCTCTTATATACTCATTATCAATATCAAATTCATCGCCTAAAAATAAAAGTTCTTTCAATTTCTTTTTATGATTATCTAAAAAAAGAAGAAAAAGAAAAAGAAAAAGAAAAAAAATATTAGAAATAATTATTTGCTTGTCAATTATGTATATATATATATATATATATATATTTTTTTTTTAAAAAAAAAAAAAAATGGAATATTTATTATTAAATTAATATTAAATCGATTATTATTTTTTTAAATATATTTATATATACTTCGTCTTTTTAATTGAATAATATTTTTTATCTTCATTTTTTTTTTTTTTAATTTGTAATTTTCTATTTTAAAAGCTTGGTTAAATATACAATATTTAATTTTTGTTCTTTTTATAGAACTTCATAATATAAAATATTTAATGATTAATAATTTTATTTCATTATTTTTTTTTTTTTTGAAGTTACTTTAAAAACTTTAAATAAATATATTTTATTATATATATATAAAAAAGATATATCCAAAAAAATTAAAAATTTTATTTTACATTTTAATAAATTTGATGGTTTAACCATTCATAGCTTATTATTATTTATTATTTATTATTACTATTACTATTATTATTATTATTATTATTATTATTATTATTATTATTTTTTTATTATTTACAATATTTTATTTTATTAATTATATTGAATTAATAATATTAATAATATAAATATATTTTAATTAATATAAATAAAAATAAAAAGAAAATAGTTGCTACTATAAAAGGAATAAATATTAAACTAGAAATGATCGGAAATATCTTATTTAATCAATCTTTTAATATTTTTCATATATATATTTGCTGCCTCCGAAGCTAATACATCCATCATTTTATAATCAGAATAATTATTATTTTATATATGAATCAAAATAATAATAATATTGAATTTCTTTTTCATCATTATTGTAAATTATTTTATTCATTTTGGATTGAAAAATAGTAGAAAGAATCGACATTCTAATATTATCGGTGCAATTATCAATATCTACAATACTTTTATTATTCAATAACAAATTTACAAAGATTATTTTTTGGTAAGTTAACAAAAAGAGAGTGAAATTTGACTTTTTCTATCGGGTCAGGTTATTACTATAACCTTTTTTAATAGTTAAATCGAGGTCTTTTAAAAAAAAAAAAAAACCAAAGTATAAATTAATGAATTATTATCATGAACCATAATGAAAATCCATAATCACTGTATTTTCCATCTTCATATACTGGTACATTAAAATCAAAATCACAACCGAGATTGATTAATTCAATCATCGTATGATAATACTGAGAACATTGAGAAACATTTCCAACTTTATATAAATTTTTAATAAGTAATGATAATGCCGTTTCATAATACATGTTCATGTAATTTTACAATTCAATTTCTTAAATTTAAAGTTAGGATTTCAGAATTTTTTCCATCTTCTGTTAAAAACATTATTTCTGTTTTTTCGTCATTATCTTCAATATCAGTATTAATAATTTCTTTCTTAATTAAATACTATATTAATTTGTAGTATTTACATTTACAGTAGTTAAACTAAAATGGATTCATGGTTTATGTTTAATTGATTAAGTCTAATATTAGAATCTAATACTATCTTAAATGCAGATTTATTTTTAGTTGTATGAAATAAAGCATTTTCATTATTAAAATCTATCATATTTAAATTGTCTTTTTACTTTTAAACAATTAGTTTTTAGATAAAATAATTTAGATTCAACAGCGTACATTAAAGCAGTCTTACCAAATTCATCTTGAAAACAATAATTAATTGTCATAGTTAAGAGTCATTTTACCGCTGATACATTTCTTTCCTTACATGCTCTAGTTAAAACATTACTATTTTGAAATATTTTTAAAACTTTGTTGAATACTTAATCCTTTAAACTTTTTCAATTAAATGATATTTATGATTAATTCCAAGAATGATAATTAATAAAATTATCAAATAATAAATACATATGTATTATTATTATATATATATTTTTATAAATGTTATTTATTTATTTTCATTTATTATTTATATTTTTTAAAAAAAATATTTCATTATATATTTTTGTGAATTTTATATTTTGTATAAGAAAAAGTTCATATATATACGAAATATATCATTTTTTAATCTATTAATTATTTTAACTTTACCCATTAAGATAATATATATAATATTTATTGTCTTGTTTTAATTAATATTTATTATTTATTAATTATCGTCTTTTTTTTTTTTCTGGATCTATATAATAATAATCTTTCTCAAAAAAAATTTTTTTTTTTTTTTTCAATAAAGTTTGCTATATTTCCAACTTCATTGCTAAGTTCATTTTTTTCTAGTTAAATTATTAAGAAAAAAAAAAAATTTTTTTTTTGTAATTTTTTAAAACAAATAAATATAATTTTATATATTTTATAACCTTTATCATAGTTGTCGAGAACATGTAAATATAGATCAAATGTAAATCTGTCATTTTCTAATAATTTGAAAATATTCTTATAAGGAGTAAATTTGGAGAAGCCACGACCGGTAGAACTTTTTTTTTTTTTAAAAAAAAAATAGGTATTATAGATTTAGAGTTTTGAATAATACATTATAAATATGACTTCTTGTTTAATTTATTTATTTATTAATTTTTTTTATTTATTATTTATTCATTTATTTTTATTATAAAAAAAAAAAAAAAAAAAAAAGAAAAAAAAGAATAATATATTTCATATCTAGACTATATAAACTTTTTTGTATCAAATATAAAAAAAAAAAAAATTCAATTTATACTATAACATATTATATATATATAAAATATGTTATAGTATAAATTGAATTATATATATATATATATTATTTCATATTATGTTTTTTTCGAAGTTCGAAAAACTAATGCATATTTAACATATACAAAAGATTGCTTTGATTTATCTTTTTCTTTAAAGTTATCTTTCAATTAAAAATACAATATATAATTTATCTTCAGAATTAATTGTTTCTTCCCAAATATGCTCTATATTAACTTATTATAATATTAATTTATTATTATTATTTTATTTACATATATACGTGAATATATATATTTATATTTTTTATTAATTTATTTTATTTTTATTTTATATTATTTCATTTTATATATATATAATTAACAAGAGGGACAGTTTTTAAAAATTTTTATATATAGAATCCAATAATTAAATTATTATTATCAATTAATTTATTAAGTACATTTATGTATTTATGTTATCCCCATCATATTTATTTTCATCTTCATCTTAGTTATTATTATTATTTTCATTATCTTTTTTTTTTTTTTTTTTTTTTTTTTTTTTTTTTTTTCAATTTATTTTTCCTGTTTATCTACCTTTCTATTATTTTTTTAATTGTATTTTTAAAATATGTTTTATTTGAAATGAATTTACAAAATCCTCTTTTATTATAATTTTCAGTATAGTCTAAAAAATTTTTAATTATTATATTAATATATTTATAGTACTATTAATTTTGAAAATTAAATATAATATATATTTATAATTCTTATATAAATTAATACGATTAATTGTAATATATATAGTGAATAACTTTTATAATTATGAAAATATATTATATATTTGATAAATAAAATTTGATTATATCTCTTATATCTCCATTCTTTAAAATAATAGAAATAAAACTATTGTATAATAACTGTTCGAATAAAATATAATTTTTCTATTATATTATTATAATAATATTTATTTATTAAGTTATTTGAAAAAAAAAAAAAAAAAAAAAAAAAAAAAAATTTTATTTTATTATTACTATCTTTTATATCATTTACAATCGTAAATTTTGGATTTATAATTTCATAATTAGCTTTATAAGATTATCACAATTATCAAATTCATATTCATAAAAATATCTTCATTACAAAATTCACTTTCATGTAACTATCCTTTTCTGTTAATTTCTTAACCATATCTTTTTTTTTTTTTTTTTTTTTTTTTTTAATTATTTTATTTTATTAAATAAAATTTAAAAAAAAATATAAAAGATTATTTTTATTAATAAAAATTATATATTTTCTTTTAATTATATTGTATTAAAACTTAGATTTTTATTATAATAATTATAATATATTAATTTTAATTTAAATAATTATAATCTATTAATTTTAATTTAAAATATCTGAATAGAAAGAATTTATTACCAAAAACTATAATTAAATTATTTAATCATTGTTCTAACAAAAAGTTTATCACCAATAATTGATAAAAAAAAAAAAAATATTTATATTATTCTAAAGATAAAAAAAAAAAATTTAAAATTACATTTTTAATATCATATTTCATTTTCTTTTAATTGAATCAAGAAGCATCAACTCTAAATACAGTATGACAGGCCCCTGAAGGCGAAGACTATAATTTCTTTCAGATTGTTAATTCAAACCTTAATCCGGAATAAGAATTCCTTTAAACAGAAATCTTACAATCTGGAGGTGAGGTTCTTTGATGAATTATTTTCAGAATTTATTTATACACTTTATTTTTGAATATTACTTTTTTTATTTCATATTACAATTTAAAATATTATTATGTTCAAATTGGACAAATAATATTTTTTTTTTATTATTAATTGAGTAATTTTTTTAAGAAAAAAAAAATTCATGTAAACTAATAAATGAATTAATAAATAAAATTTAAAGTTCGCAATAACTTGAGGCTATAAAAAAAATTTTTTTTTAATTGAATCAAATTTTTTTGAAAGGTAAAAAGTAAATGAATCATACCATTTTATATGATTATATTCATTATTATAAATAATCATATTTTCATTTTATATGTAAAAATCCACTATTAAACTTTTTTTTTTTTTTTTTATTTTTATTTTATTTTAACATATAATTATAAAAAAATAAATTTTTGTTTTATATGTAACAATATGATTGTCTATTAAATATCAAATATACATATAATTTAATTTATATAACATTTTAAATAAAATATTTCTTAACAAAAACTATAAAAATATTATTTTATTAGTAATAAATAATCTTAAATAAATTATTCAAATAATTATTAAGATATTTTTTTTATTTATTTACATTAATATCATAATTATTTATTATTAATTAAAGTATTTATTTATTTTCATATTATTTATTTATTTACTTTAGTTTATTAATTCATTTATTTAATTATATATTATATTATTAAAATATTTATTATTCATCCATTTATATAAATATATATATTAAAATATTTTTATATAAAAATTTGTCCTACCTGATCATCTCCAAGTGGATTTTTTTTATTTTATTAACTATAAAACAAAAAAAATTTTTTTTAATTTATCCTTTTCTATTTAATTAAATTGATTAAAATATATATAATTAATAAATAAATATATATATTTTAATTAATTTGTTTATATATTTATAATATATTAATTAATACCAAATAAATCTAACCCTTATCATTATTATAGTCCAATTATATACTAATATGTTGGGATTTATTAATACTATTTTATATTTATTATTAAAAGTAATTGCCAATAAATTTGGGTATATATTTGTTTTAGTTATTAATATATTTTAAATTAAATTTTAAATGGAAATAATATAATATTTAATATATATTTAATATATTCAAATATATTCTTTTAATATATTGGCTTTTATGAAAATAAATAATAAATAATAAATAATAAATAATAAATGAATAAATAATAATAATATTATATAATAATATAATATATAATAATAATAATAAATAATAAATAATAAATAAATAAAAATATACAAATAAATAAATAAATAAATAACTAAATAAATAATTGAAAATTCACCATTTTTTGGTTATTTGATTTTATTTATAATTAAATTAAAATGGAAATGATTAAATATGAAAATTTATAGACAGAACAAACAAAATAAAATAATTGCTTATAAGATTAAATGATAATTGCAAATTTAAAAAAAATTATAATAATAGAAATCTAACTTTTAAACTCTCTACTATTCAAAATATCTTTAATATGTAAACTATCTATTCTTTGAACTTTACCTTTAATATTAATTTATTATTTTTTTTAAAAAAAAAAAATCTTATGATAAAAATGATTTTTTTAATTTGATAAATTTTTAATTAAATTTAAATTTTAATTAATAATAAATAATAATAAATATTTGAATAATAAATAATAAATAATAAATAATTAAATAAATGAATAATAAATAATTAAATAATTGAATAAATAATAAATAACTATCATAATAATCTTGTCTCATGTTAAAATAATATTAAATAGTAATAAATAATATTAAAAAATATTAAATAATGCATCTATGATAGAATAGAAGAAAGAATAAAGAAAGAAAAAGAAGAAATAGAAAATAGAAATAGGCCATTTTATATTTATTTCTATTTGGTTATTTATTATAAATAATCATTTTTAATAGGATCGTTGAAGTGTTAATAAATAATCATAATCTTTTAATAATAACATTTATTTATTTTATTATAAGATCATTTACTTATTATCATATGAATATTTAATTTACATAAAATAAAGTTTATTAATCTTCAGATATTATTAAATTTATATATTATAAAAATAAATAAATAAATTAATAAATATATAAATAAATGAATAGATAAATAAATGAATAGATATTTTATTATTATTATTTATTATTATTAGAAACCATTTATCTTAAAAAAAACTTTTTTAGTTAATAAAAATATATATATTAAGAAAAGTAATTCTTCGCTGAAATTTAGTTTTTTTGTCAAAAAAAAAAAAAAATATATATATATATATATATATATAAAATAAAAAATAAAAGGAATTATATATTTTATTTATACATAGAAAAAAATAAAAAGAAATAATTAAAAAAATTAAAAAGAAATAAAAAAAAAGGAAACTTTTAAAATAAAAGATTTTTTTTTTTCCATTTTTAAACAGTACTTTTATTTTAAAAGTTTATAAACTTTTTTATTTCTTTGTACAAGACTTATTCAATAAAATGTGAAATACTAAATAAAAATAATAATAAAAAAAAAATAAAAATAAATAAAAATAAGAATAAAAAAGTATATATATATATAAGCGAAGAGTGTTATTATTTTATTTTTATTTTTATTTTTATTTTTTAATTTTTCATTGAAATAAAAATTATTAAAAAATAAGGAAAAGTATCGACTAATATTTGTTGAATAAAATTTTTAAAGTAAAACTAAATAATATTATTTTCAAAATTAAAGGAATAAAAAAAAATTAAATTAATTGTAAAAAAATTTAAATTTCAAAATTAAAAAAAAAAAAGAAAATAATAATAATAGTAAAAAATAAAATAAATTATTTATAAATAAAAGTTGAACAAAGCTACTACCAAAATTATATAATTTATATTATACTGTTATTTCAATTTTTAATTAAATTTTAAATTATAAATATTAAATATCTTATTAAATACCCAATAATTCAAATTCATAAATAAAATATTAATATATACTTAAAAAAAAAAAAAAAAAAAAAAAAAAAAAAAAAAAAAAATGAGCGGCATACAGTACTTTAGAAAACTATGCATGAAAGATGATTCAGATCTAACTTTAGTTACAGGTGATGAACATGAAAATGAAATTCACGATGAGAAACCAAAACCAACTTTTACTTTATCAGAAGTAAGATTAAAAAAAAAAATAGTTATATATATTATTTTTCGAAAATTTATATTTATATTTTATTTTATATATACAATTAAAAAATATATATATATATATATTAAGAATAAAGGAAGTGAAATGAAATGAAATTTCATTAAAATTCATAAACTATTTAGAATGAAAATTTAAATATTTAATAGTATTATATACATAAGATTAATATTTTAATAAATTTGTTATATATATATAAATGTCGTTATTTTAAATTATTTTAGATAAAAAAATAAATTTAATTGATAATTTATTAGATTTCAGTGATAGTTTTATTTTTTTTTTAAATTATATATATATACACATATATATATATTTTTTTTTCATTCTTATTTAAATAATATTGATATTAATTTATATTATTCAATAAATATTAAATAGCCTCCTGAATGGAAAATGGAAGATACGTGCTGTAAATGTGGTAAACTTTTTATAAAGATTATTCAACCAAGGCATCATTGTAGAAAATGTGGCAATTCTTTTTGTTCAAATTGTATTACTAAAAAACAAGCTTTACCACAATACGGATACTTTGACCAAGTATTAATTTGTGATGATTGTTTTATTCTATCAAAGCATATGCCAGTACTAAAAATGCCATATCGTTTAACATCTTCACAATATAAAGCTGTAAATGAACTTCAAAAATATGAAAAGAAAGGCGATTATGTAACTCTTATTAGAAGATTAAGAGAACTTATATCAGAAGATATTCATATCCTTTCTCATTCTTGGGTAAAGAAATGGGTTGGTAAACGTTGGAGAAATTTCTTTATCGTTGAAGCATGTAAAGAAAAAAATGCAGTTAAATTAGCATCTAAAAGAGACAAATTAGGATTTTTAAAATTGGATGTTCATGATGAAAGACCACATGCACAGGTGATTTACAAATAATAATATAATAATATTTATATATATATATTATTAATACAATTTATAAATATAAAATATATTAATTTTTTTTTATTTTTTATTTTTTTTTTTTTTTTTTTATTTTTTATTTTTTTTTAATAAATATTATTTAAATATAAATCTATCATATATAATAATTAAATAATTTAATATTTAATTCAATTATAATATATATACTATATTTTAAAATATAATTAACAATCTATTGCAATATTCAATTATAAAAATTATACATGAAAATTTATATTATTCGAAATATTATTATTTATTATGAATCATTCTATACAATCTAATTATAACAAAAACATATCACTGAAAAATTTTCATTACAATAAATAAATAAATAATAAAAAAATAATAAAAAAAAAAAAAAAAAAAAAAAAAAAAAAAAAAACTTAATATATAAATATTCTATTATTTTAAATTATATATATAATTAATAGCGTATATCTGAATACTTCTTTAAAGGATTTGGTAAAGAAGATTGGGTATATGCAGATGTACCAGATACTGGATTTGTTGAATTAGAGGGTGAAGAAAATATTATTCAACCAAAATTAAAAAGACATTATAAAAAACTTCCACCACCACAAATTCCAGCAGAATTTACCAAAACTGATTTAGTATTTTGTCCAGGTTTATTCAATGGATTATTACCAGTTAGAGCTTTTGAAGAAGTTTTTCCAAAAATGCAAGAAGAATTTAAGGGATTAGTTATATATAGAGTGGATAGTCATCCTCTTCGTGGTTGTGAAGAGAATATGGTTGATTTTGAAAGACTTTTAACCAATGGTGAAGGTAGAGATGCTTCTGGTGAAATGGTAAATCATATCAAATTTAAAGAAAATATGATAGCTATCGGTTATTCTAAAGGTATGCCTGATCTTATGACCTATATGGCACATAATCCAGAAAAAACTCAAAAAATAAAAGCTATTTTTTCTTATGCTGGTGCCATAGGAGGCTCTTATTTGGCAGATAGTATTGATAACGTTGTTGATTCTATGGTTGATGAAGATAAAGCAGATCAATATTTTGATAAGTTGATTAATACGATGTGTCCTATTGTTGATTTAGATAAATTAGCCGAAAAATTTGGTAGTAATTATACTCGTTTAGATGGTATGGAAAGTAGTCCATCCAGTGCTATTAACTCTCTCACAACAGAATA
>JACVTC010000031.1:900000-967500 GCA_016946835.1 Neocallimastix lanati (nom. inval.) | reverse complement strand
TGATTATTATTATTATTATTATTATTATTATTATTATTATTATTATTATTATTATTATTATTATTATTATAGCATTAATAAAAATGATTATTATATATAAAGTATTTTTCTTTTCTCTTTAAAAATATTTTTAATAATTATAAGTATGATTGAATCATTATGAAATATTAAAGCAATAATAATAATTAATATATATGTAAATGTTTACTCTTTTCTTTGATTTTTCTTCAATTAAATCTTTTAAATCTTCTGGGGGTTCTTCCGATATGTTATATTTTTTTGCTACTGAATGCTGAAAATTCATTGAAATATTTAAATAATACATATAATTATATATAAAATATAATAAATATATATATATATATATAAATTATGAGTAGATTTGTTTTAATATAATATACATTAATTTTTTTTTTCCATTAAAAAATAATTTTTATTAATTATTTTTCTTTTACCCTAACAACAATTGGTGCACCCAACCATGTATCCCTTTTTGTTCTTTCTCTTAAAAAATTCCTCATTAATAATTTTGAAAAGATACAACGATCTCTTCTCAGTGAATCAAAATCAACATCATATTCTATTGGCTTATCACCTAAGTCACCCTCTCTTAAATCTTTACCATATTTTGTTACCATATGTACTCTATATATTTTTTCATCTTTTGATTTATCACTAATTGAAATAATTTTCCCTTGCTTTTGCTGTTGTGTATTTGGAACTTTGAAATAAACAATTTCTCCAATAATATAATTATCTTTTAAATAATCATAAATTTTATCAACAACGTCATTTAATTTTCCTTGTTCTTAAATAATGATATTAAAAAAAAAAAAGTATTTCATAATAATATGAAATGAAGAAAATAGAGATAAAAAAATAAAAAAAAATATATAATAATAAAAGCATATATATATATATATCAATTTTTGTTTATCGTTTATATTAAAGTATTATTAAACAATTGAAATTTCTTCATATAAATTGCAATCCTATTTGATTTCTTATTACTAATAAAAAATATTTATAGTATTATATATAATTAATGATGAAAATTACTGTATTGGGCCATTTCTAATGTCAATGGAATCCAAACTTCTGGATATGAATTTTTAGTTTTTTCTCTACAATTTCTTTCTGATTCCAAAGCTTCTTCATATGTTAAATTCATTTTACCAGTCAATTCACAAGTCCATACTGGTTTCTTATATAACATAACTTTTTCAATATATTTGCTTAATTTTTTCGAAATTTAAATCATTTAGAAATTTTATATAATTTATATAATATTTTAGTATTAAGATATCAGATAGAGATATGAAATAATAATAATAATAATAATGAAATAATAATAATAATAATAAAATAAAATAAAACTTTTTATTGTTATTTGTATATTTCAAATATATTTATGTGTGAATATATAAATGATCTTTATTTTTAAATCAATACTGGTTAAAGAAGACAAATAACATTCTTTTATATGAAGGTTTATCGAAGGAAAAGTGAAAGCTTTTTATATTTATTCTTTTTTTTTTTTTTCCTTCTTTCTTTCTCTTATATAAAATAAAAAAATTGACATTTACTTGTAATCTGTAAATATTTCACCAGTAAATCTAACTTGCCAAACATCTTTAATTCTATTTTCAGAATCTTGAATTGGAATAGGTTCCAAAGGTACAGCTTTTCGTCTAAGAAGAGGCATATTGGTTATATTAAATACTTTAAATATTTTTAAAAAAAATAATAAATGAATATGAAAAAGTATATATATATATAAATAATTAGTTTTATATATTTTTATAATAATTTTAAATTCTCATTACAAAATATATATATATATAATAATTTGATGGAATATTCATAAATTTAATATTGTAATTATCTTATTTTAAACACTTTGAAAAAAAAATAATCCATTATACTGAATACTTAATATATTATACTTTAAAGTTTTTATAAAATATTTAAATAGAAATTAAAATATAATTACATTTTTTAAAAAAAAAAATAATTTAATGCATTGAATCTTTTATATATATAGTTTTTGATTTAAAAAATATTGTAATAAGTTAAAAAATAAAAAATAAAAAATAAAAAATATAGATACTATTTTAATTTTTTTTATTTTTAAAATAAGAATAGTTTTGTGGTAACATTAAAAAAATTAAATTATTATTTATATACCAATAATGATTTTTATTAAATTACGAAAAAAAAATTTTTTTTAAATCATTTTTCTTAATTTTTTTTTACATATTTTAAATTAAAAAAAAAAAAAAAAAAAGAAAAAATTAATTTTTTTTATGTAATAAAAAATGTATATGTATCAAAAATTCTTCATGTAAATAACATAATTATAACAACAACAATATAGTAAATAAATAAATTAGATAATAAATAAATTATATAATAATTTAATTAATAAAGTAAATAGATAAGTAAATAAATTAATAAATTAATAAATAAATAAATTAATTAAACAACAAATAAATCAATTAAGTAATTAATAAATAAATAAATAATAATAAAAAATAAAAAAATAAATAAAAAAAAAATTATTTTCCCTAATAGTAAAAAAAAAAAAAAAAAAAAAAAAATAGAATGAAATAAAAAGAATAATATATATTATTATAAAATTATTAATTAATATTTAAGCTTTTCAGATTTGTTTTTTTTTTTTTTTATTGTAATTTACCATTTAATAATAAAATTTACTATTTAACTTAATTACTTTATAATTATTTTTAATTATTCTTGGGATATATATTGTAAGTAAATATATTTTTTATAAATAAAAATGAACAATTTATCAATAAAAAGAATGAAAATGTCAAAATCATTTAAAATTCAACCAAAAAAATAAATTATAATTAAAAAAAAAAAAAAAAAAAAATAATGAAATAATTAAAATAAAAAGAATACAATATTATAAAAAATACTTGCTAATATATAAAATTTAACATCAACTTTGTTCAAGACTTTATTTTTGATTAAATCAAGAAAAAAATAATTTTTATATTAATCATTAATATCCATTTTAATCTTAATATATATATTTTATAAATGTTTAATATAATTCTTTTATATATAAATATAAAATATATCTATATCTCTACCTATCTATCTCTCTATCTATCTATTTATTTATGTATTTATATATTTATATATATTTTTTTATCTATTTATGTATTTGCTTATTTATATATCAACCTTTTTTTTTTTTTTCAAATTTTTCATCAATTTAAATAAATATAAATATAAATATAAACTCATAAAACAGAAAGTTTAAAAGCAGAAGTATTATAATACTATAATTAATCATTTTTAATATTGTAGAAAAAAAAAATGGGTGAAAGTGAAAAAAATTCTTCAAAAATTATAGATAATAAGGATAACTCATTAATTTCAAATGCATCAAAAAAGTCTTTTACAGGAAGTAATACAGAGAATATAACTTCTCCAAACAATATTCAAAATCAGAATGTAACCCCAAAAAAACCATCTCCAAACAAAGAAAATAATTCTTCTCCAAAAAAAAATGAAACAATAGCAAGTATAAAAATAAATGAAAATCCTTCCAATATATCATTAAAAACCCCAGAAACTCAAAAAGATTCTAAAATTAATCATTTATCCCCAATAATTGATGATTCTCCATTGCAAAAAACTAAAAATCTTGTTAATAAATGGGAATTAGTAAAGGAAGATAACAAAAAATCAGCAGAAGCCTCAAAATTTGAAAGTAATAAAATTCAAAAAACATCAATACCTTCAAAAAATGCATCCTCTAATTTCACCCCAATTTCTGATTTTTCAAAATCTGAAAATGATAAAAAAAGTATTTCACAAGATGAAACAAAAATAACAGATTATATACCGGAAATTACCAAAAAATTTTCAATGAAAGAAAAGAGATTAAGAGAAACTATTAAAACATTTAATCAATCATATAATACTGCTAATATTGATCTAAAAGATTTCGAAAGAAAATTTGTTACTGTGAAACCTATCATTAAAGAAAAACGTGTGTATTTAGAAGATGTAGATGGTGAAGATAAGGTTCAACGTTCCAAAAGAGTTAAAGTTAGTGAGTTAAGAAGCAGTAATAATACCTCGATTTGGCATATAATTAATTCTTCAATTTTTTCACTAAAAGATATATTAAATAAACCAAAACCGGTTCAAAATCCAGAAGATGAGGATGTTAAAGGAATAGCTAATGAAAGTATCATTATTACTCCAACTGTTAAACATCAAGAAGTCATTGAACCTGTTCGTCTTAATGAAATGACTTGTTTAAATATTTTTAATCCATCTGCAAATAAATCTACTATACCATTATTACTTCGTTTACGTAAAGGATCTTCTTCCAATGGAGAAAATATAAATTCACTTAATATGTTTGCTAAATCAAATACAAAACCAGAATGGATTAATAAATTATATATGGTTATTAGTAATGAAAGTAAAATTCCAAAATTGTTTGATGTAAGTTTAAAAAAAAAAAAAAAAAAGAAAAAATTATTATTATTATTATTTTTTAATATTATTATAATAGAAATAAAAATATATTATTTTATGGTTAATTGATTCAAAAATAAATAATTAATATATACATATTTTTTTTTATCCTATATACAAAAATTATAATATATATAATAATTTTATATTTTTTATATAAATTTATAATATATATTCCTTAATATTTAATATTTATAATTCATTTATAAAAAATTTTATGTTTATATAAATATATGTATAAATATATATAAGGTTCCAGTTCATTGGACTTCATTATCATCTCAAATGGTATATATATTAGATTTATCTGGTGAAGCATTAATTCAATTTAATGGTTCAAATAGTTTTGATGGAGATAGAGATTATGCTCAAAGAATAAGTAAAAGAATAAGTTTAAATGATAATGTTCCAGATATATTTGAAATTGATCAAGAAAAATCCTATAATAATAAATCAGTTCCATTAAAACTTTTCTGGAAAGCATTGGAGTTAGATAATTACTCCGAAGAAGAAAGAGAAACAATAATAACGAAAAATGATACATTAAACTTAAGTACCACATTAATAAAGAACAAAAAGAAAATTGATATTGAAAGAGCTATTTATATTTATAGGTATAGTATTATTATTCATCCTTTATTATTACCAGTTTTAGAAAAGGAAAAAAAAAAATTTTTTTTTTCTTTATATTGTAATATATGTATATAATTATATTATTATTATAAATTTATATATTTATTATTTTTGAAAATAAAATAACTATATAATGTATATTATGAATATTATGTATATTAATAATAAATTAAAAATTATTAATAATATACATAATATTTAGTATTTAATATATTAAAATTTGATCAATATTGATCAATTAATTAGCATAAAATAAATCTTTTTTTTTTTTCTAAAAAAATAATATAAAATATTGAAAAAAAATTTTTTAAATAATAAAATATTAAAAATTTTTTTATATTTAATGAATTCATTAACAAAAAAAAAAAATAATAATAATAATTATAAATAAATAAATAGAATTAATGAACAAACCCATTCATTAGATTTAATACATAATGGTTCATTCCCAACCTGTAGATGTTTAAATTCAAATGTTTCCATGATTTTTGATTTTGTAGGTGAAGTTTATCTATGGCAAGGAAAGAATTCTAGCTTAAATGCTAGAAGCAAAGGAATTAAATTTGCTCAGGTAAATATCACTAAAAAAAAATATAGATAGATAGATAGATTTTAATTAAAATATTAATTAAAAATTTAATCATCATCATTATTAATAATTTTTATTACTATTCTATATTTATTTTAAATTAAAAACCTTTAATAATAAAATTTTATTTATTTATTTATTTATTTATTTATTTATTTATTTATTTATTTATTCATTTATTTATAATTAGAAAATTTTCCATGATTACTCTAGACCCTCATGGGCAAGTTTGAAAAAGATTAATGAAGGACATGAACCAATTCTTTTCCAAGAAAAGTTTATTGATAGTTATTTGTTCTTCTAAAATTAAAAAAAAAATAAATAAAATAAAATAAAAATAAAAAATAATTATTATAATAAAAAAAAAAAAAAAAACCTATTAAATTATTTAAACAATGAAATATTATTATAACAATAATATTTTGAATATATATTACTTTTTTACATATTATAAATAATTAAAATAAAAAAAAAATAAAAAAAAAAAAATAAAAATAAAAAAATTTTTTAAATAATATTTAATCTTTTATAATTATACATTTTATATATATATATATATATAAAATTTATTAATTTTATATTTATTTTAACTTTTTTATTTATTTTAAATATATATATAACTGTTCTTTTTTTTTTAAAAAAAAAAGTTTTTTTAATACGTTTATAATTATTAATAATTATTAATATTATGATAATAAAATAATAAAAAAAAGAAATAAAAATAAATATTATTTTTTTGTTTTTAATAAATATTTTTTTTTTTTTTTTTTTTTTTTTTTTTAAATAATATCTACTTAAACAAATAATTTATAAATATTTTTTTCTTTAATTATTTTTATTATTATTTATTTATTTCCAGTCTAAGTTTTGTGTTATAATAATAATCGTAATTTTCTTTTTAACTATTAATTTTTATTTTTTTTATTTTTTATTTTTATTTTTATTATTTTTTTTTTGGTTATTTATTAGTTTATTTATTTGCTTTTTTTATTTTATTAATTTATTTTTTTTTTTTAATATATTTATATATATTATTTTGGTATATTGCAATCATCAAGGATAATAGCATCCTTTTCAAAGCTATTTTAAAAGAATTAATTATTGGTAAATATATATTATATATACAATTAATTTTTTTTGAAAAAAAAAAAATAAAATAAAATAAAATAAAATAAATAAATTTATATATTTTTTTAATAATTTTAAAAAATATTTATATATATATTTACCTTTCAATATAACCTTGAGATAGGTGACCTTTTACTGAATTATTACTTAAATTTCTATTTATTATTATAAAATTAAAATTTAAAAAAAAAAAATTTTTTTTTTGAATAATTATAAAAATTAATTAAATAAATATAATTAATGATTCTAAAAAATTCAAAATTATATATCATTTATAATATTATTGTTGCAATTACAATTTCTTTAAGTGTATTTTTTCTAATGAAATAGGAATTTCCGATTCAAGTTTATTATTATTAAGCATTCTTTCATTTCAAATTATTTATATTTTTATATATTTCAGTAAATATGAATATCATCAATAATAATAATAATAATAATAATATATAAGATAATTATTAAATAATTTATTAAAAAATAAACATAAACAACAAACAATAAAAAATAAAAAATAAAATAAAATAAAATAAAAAAATTAAAAATAAAAATGAAAAATGTAAAACGTAAAAATATAGAATATAAAAATAGTTATAAAAAATTCTTACAATATTTCAAGATTAATCAATTGATCGATTTTACTAGATATTGATCCAGTTAATTTATTATTATTTAAGCACCTAATTAAAAAATCATAATAATAGTATATTGAATTATTTGTCAATTCATCATTTTAAATAATAAAAATAATAAGATAATTTATATTTACAATTTCTTTAGTTTAATTAATTCATATATAGATTCTGGAATATCTCCTTCAAATGAATTAAAACTTAAATCACTTTTTATTCAGCATAGATGTATTTAATTTTTGTTATTAATTTTTATGAAATAAGTATATTAATTTAATTTATCAATAAAATAATATATATATAGGGAAAAAAATAACAATAAATAAATAAATAAATAATAGATTAAATATTTTACAGTATTTCAAGATTCTTTAATTTTCCAATAGAATATGGAATTTCACCAGATAATTCATCATAGGATAAATTTCTTTAATAGTTATTGAATTTATATATTACAAATTATATACATTTTTTATATATTTTTTAATATTTAAATTTTAAAATTACATATTAGATAATTTTATTTATATCAATAATAAATTTCATTAATATAATCAAAAAAAAAAAAAAAAAAAAAAAAAAAAAAAAAAAAACAATAATATACTTACAATACAGTTAATGTTTCAAAATGACCAATAGTTGGTGGTAGTATTCCATTAAATGAGTTATTATTAATTATACTGTATAGTATGATATACATATAATAGTAATTATTAATTTAATAATTTTTATATTTATATAAAAAGTTATTTATAGATTATATCTATATATCAAATTATATTATATATAATAATTACATTTCTGTGCTTTGATTCATTGTTTGAAGTAATCTATATAAAATATTATATTAAGTAATGTAAATTTAATAAAAATTAATATATAGTATTAAAATTTTACTTTTTTTTTTTTAGAATTAATCAATTATTATGTACTAACAAATAAATTAAAGCGAAATCTCTAAAGTTTTTATTAAAGTATTCTGGAGGAGAAAACATTTTAGAAATATTATGTGATAATGAATAATGTTCAACGCAAATAATACGATAAAGTTCATCAAAGGAATAAACAGAATCATCTAAAGCATTATTACATTTTGTTAATTCAGAAGAATCATTGGATCCAATTGGTGATTTTAAATCCATTTCATTAACTTTACTTGAAATTTTTTCTTTTAATTTTTCTCTTAATTCCTGATATAAATATCTAAGATTTCTTCTTGAAGTAAATACATCCTTGAAAAGTTTTTCATTAAATTTACCAGTTTCTTTATCTATAAACTTTGTTTTAATTTCTTTGACTAATTCAGATGAATTTTTTTTTGACCATATAGCACTCATTGTATTATCGCTTTGTTCCTTGTTTCTATAATTAATAGAGGTACTATATTTCTTATGTTCTCCATTCTCTTCACTTTCATTTTTTGATTTTTCATATGCTGTAGCGTGAAGAATATTTGATTCATCAATTTCAAACATGACACTAACACAAATTTTACCTGCTAATTCTAAAGTAATATTTGGAACAATTAAACTACCTATCATCTTATTAAATAAAACACAAAAACTATCACCTTCAAAAATATTGAAGGAAAGTTGAGTTTGATAATCTACTGAAGTGTAAAAATCACATTTAAATGGTTTTTCCGTTGGAATTCGAGTTCCACTTGGAATAATACATGAAAATGATAAACCACCGGATTCAACACCAAGATTCATACTTACTACATCTTCTATAATATCTCTATTCAAATTTTGTTTATCACTAGTGGTATTATCCTCTGAGGAATCATTCTCTCCCTTTTCACCTTCTTTTCCTTTTTCCTTTTCACCATCTTTATTTTCTTCTTTTTCTGTTATTTTTTTCAAACCTAAACTACTTGCATATATAGAAGCCCCCCTAGCAACAACTTCTGTATCACTAGAATGATCAAGAGGTACTTCACCATTAAAATAGTTCTTCACTAAATCAATAATACTTGGAATATTAGATGATCCTCCTACCATAATAACACAATCAATATCTTCTTTTTTAATTTTGTCCTTTAACTTTTCAAAGAAATTATCTAAACAAGTAATGATACGATCAAATATATCTTTACATATCTCAACAAATTTATCTCCTGTTAATTCAATAAAATATTCATCTTCATCATCCTCATCTTCATCTTCTTTTTCTTCAAATCCTCCTAAATCTGATATATCAACTTCAACAGACATTCTTTTACCTCCTGAAAGTCGTATTTTTGCTTCCTCACATTTATTATAAAGTTGATGTCTTAATTTTGGTTTCTTTTCTGATAATGCTCCTAAATCAACATTGAATTGTTCCTTTGTTTGTTCTATTACATAATTCATAATTGCAGCAGTAATATCCTCACCTCCTAAAAAAGTATCACCACCATAACCAATAATTTTTACTGGTTCATCATTTGAAAATTTGGCTACAGTAAGATCTGTGGTACCACCACCAATATCACAAACTAAATAAGTTTTAGATGGTGTATTTATTGGTGATTGTGGATTATTACCACGATCTACTCTCTTTTTATATGCGTAATAAACAATAGCAGCTGAAGGTTCATTTAATAAGGCTAAAACATGTAAATTTGCCTTTTCTGCTGCTAACTTGGTTTCAGCTCTTTGTTCTTGGGTGAAATAAGCTGGAACCGTAATAACACAATAAACTTCTGGAGTTTCATTATCTAATGCTCCACTATGTACAATATCTTCACGTATGGATTTTAATATATCTACACTAACATCACTTGGTTTCTTCAATCCAATTTCTTCACCATCTGATTTATTAATAAGTTTATATACAGGAAAATTATCTTTATTTATTATTTCAACTGTTGAACTTTCTGCTACCTTTTCTACAATTTTATCATCATAAGATATACCTATTAATCTTTTAGAATTAAAAATTGTTTGTTTTGTATATTTATATGCTTGAATTTTTGCTTCATATCCTACTAAAGTACTACCATCTTTATCATATCTAACAACAGATGGTTTATTGTCCTTTGCCATCCCTTTTGTTTTCACCAATTGTACAATATCATTTTCATAAATAGATGAACTTGAAAAACAAGTACCTAAATCAATTCCTGCGTATATTATTTTTTCATTACTCATTTGTAAAAAAAAAAAAATAAAAAATATTCACTATTATACTATTATAAATAAAATTAATTATTTTAAATAAAGATATTATATAAATATTTAATATAAATATATTTAGAATATATATATGTTTTTAATTTATTCGTTTAAAAAGATAAGGAATTACGTTATTATAAAAGTATTTAGATAATTAATATTTATTTGTTTGTCTGTTTTTTGAAATATTTCTTAATATTTTGTATTATTATATTATTATGTCTTTATTATTATTATTATGTCTTTATTATTATTATTATTATTATATTTATTATTATATTTATTATTATTATTATAATTATTTATTATTATTATTATTATTATTATTATTATTATTATTATTATTATTATTATTATTATTATGAATAATTAAAATAAAATTAATAAAATTAAAAAATGTAAAATAAAGTACAAATATATATTTTTAATTATAAAAAAAAATAAAAAAATAAAAAGAAATAATTAGATTAATATTTTTAATCTAATTATTTTATTTTATATATAAATTATGATTATTATTTATTTCCAATCATAAATATATGTATTATTTAAATATAACATTCAATTATTTATTATTATTATTATTATTATTATTATTTTTATTATTATATGTAATTATAATAATTTAAATTAATATACCCAAATTTATTCCTAATTATCTAAAGATTCAATAATTTTAATTAAAATGTTATAATAATTCAATAATATAATTAATGAATGTATATGTTTAATAGTTTTAATTATGACATTTTTATTTTTATTTTTATTAATATTTTTTTATTTCTATATTATACTTAATTTATTAATACATGAATTATTTATTTATTATTTATTATTTATTTATTATTTATTATTTATTTTATTATTATTTATTATTTATTTATTTATTATTTATTAATATTATTATTTATTATTTATTATTTATTTGTTTATTTATTTGTTTTTATTATTACATATAACACAGGATTTTAATAAAGAATAATAATAAAAATTAATAATTAATAATAATAATAATAATAATAATAATAATAATAATGAAAAATACATATAGCATAGTAAAGCATAGTCAAATAATATATAAAAAATAATAAATTACAAGAAAATAATTAACAATTAATTCTTTTTTTATTCTTAATTTTTATAATTTTTTTTTTCTTTTTTAAATGTTTTTCACAGAATTTTTTAATATTTTTTCATCAAAATATAATTCAAAGGCTAAATTACTAATACAAATTAATAATGATTGCTTAATTTTCAGACAAACTTTATCTTTTATCACAGTTACTAATTTAATATTATTTTTTAGTAAACTTAATAAAACTTAATACGTTTTAAATTCTATCTTTTATCACAGTTACTAATTTAATATTATTTTTTAGTAAACTTAATAAAACTTAATACGTTTTAAATTCTATCTTTTATCACAGTTACTAATTTAATATTATTTTTTAGTAAACTTAATAAAACTTAATACGTTTTTAAATTCCTTCTTTTTCAAAGTCTTTAACTGAAGGTTAACAATAGGATTGTTTTTACAATTTAATATATCATTTAAAAAATCAATAAAAAAAAAATAAAAAACATGAATTTTCATACTTTGAAAGAAAAAAAAAAAAAAAAAAAAAAATAAAATAAAATTTTATCCAATCATTTCTTCATTTTCTATAACTAAAGTAGTTTTTGCTTTAACTTCATTTAATATAAACTAAATCTAATTATAAAAAAATCCAAAAACTTTCTCCTTCTTTTTATAAATTTAATTTAATTTGAAATTTTTTTTACTTTCTCCTTCTTTTTATAAATTTATTTGAATTTGAAATTTTTTTTTTAAAAAAAAAAGTTATGTTTTAATGGTATTTGATTATTTTTTTTTTTATTTATTTATTTATTTATTTATTTATTTATTTATTTATTTATTTATTTATTTACTTATTTATTTATTTATTTATTTATTTACTTTTTTATTAACTTTATAATTTAAAATGATTATATTTTATATTAATTTATGTTATGTATTAGTAGATTATAAAATGTATTTTTACATTATGTGATAAATCACAATATTAATAATTATTTAAACACGTATTTTCCACAATATTATTTTATGATCTACATAGATTTATACAAATAGCTCATATTTTCAAATTTTTACTTTACATTTATTTTCTTTTGTATTTCTTTTATTTTTTATAAATAATAAACTTTAAAATTATTAAATAATTTTTATTTATTTATTTATTTATTATTTATTATTTATTTATTATTTATTTATTTATTTATTTATTTATTTATTTATTTATTTATTTATTTATTTATTTATTTATTTATTTATTTATTTATTTATTATTATTTATATTTTAGAAATTTAATTATTTAATTTCAAATATCAAATAATAAAAATGAATATTAATAATTTATTTTAAAATGAAAAAGCAATTTAATTTAAAATAGGAAAAAAAATTATATAGAGATATTCTTAATTAAGGAAAAAACTTCGACAAGCATCAAATAATGTTATTTTATTATTTCAATTTTCTTTATTGACAACTGCTCCATTTTCAACTAAGTGGTTATGATATAAAAGTTAATTAAGAGTTAAGTATTATTGTGGTTTAATTAAACAAGATTTCAATAAAGAAAATAGGAGCTTAAAAGCACAATTATTTTATGCCTATAAAAGAGGAAATGAAGTAATGGTAAAATATTTAGTTGAACATGGATTCGATGTCAATAAAGTTGGTATTACGGAAAACTATTAATTGTTGCTTATCAAAGTGAAAATTCATATTCAATTATTTTAATTAAACAGAGTAATATTATATAGAATTACCACCAGACTATAAACTCTGTGGTTAAATATTTTCTTTATTGACATTAGCTCTTTGTTCGACAAAATATTTTACAACTGTTTCATTTCCATTGTCATAGACATAAAATAATTATGCCTATTTTATACTATTATTTTTTATTGACATCTGCTCCATTAATTTACTATAGGTTCATTTCTATTTTCACAAGATAAAATAATCTATTTCCTTGTGATCATTTACTTTATTAACATATGCTCCATATTCAACTAAATATTTTACTATGGCTTCATTTCCACCTTGACAAACATTAACATTTTTTTTTTAATTTTATTATACTATAATTGTAATGTTTGTTAATAGAATAGAAAATATAAAGTGTATTTATGTAAATAAAAATTGTTCAATATAGATATATTTAATACTATTTTGAAATAATATTTATTATATTTATAAGTAAAAAAAAATGTTTTGTTTTGATTCATAGTCAAAATAGGAATTATCAAATAATTATTAACTTTATATAAAATAAACTGGATTTTCAAAAATACGAAGGTACAATGAAAATTCTGAATAAATTAAGATTGAAATATTGAAAAAAGTAATAAATAATAAAATAGTTTATATAAATAATAAATAATAATATATTCTATATAATTAATATATTAAAAATAATAAACAACAAAATATAAATAGTGTATAATAAGAAATTTTTTATAATTAATAAATAAATTTACATTGTTAAAAAAAAAAGACAGGTAATGGACATATAAAAAGTCAATTATTTAGAAGTTAATTAATGGATTTGATCTATCCATTTTTTAATAAATAATAAGTAATTGAAAGTAAGATTTTATGTATAACATGTAAATATATAATAAGATACTTATAATATTCTTTTTTTATTATTATTATATTGTATTAATCTTATTTCTTATTTTAAATTTTAATTAAAATTTTTATAATATAGGAAAAAATTAATAGAAAATATTTAACAATAGGTAATTAAAAAAAAATATGTCAGCAAAAAATATATATATATGTTAAAGATATAAATTTTATTAAATTTATTTTCACTCAATTTTAATATTAAACATATAATAATAAATATAAATGAAATAATTATTTTTTGAATAGTACAACATCTTTTTTATTATTATTATTATTATTATACTTTTGACTATCAATATTTTATTTCTATTTTGATTTATCCAAGTGAGCTAGTATATATCACATTGGGTTAGGTTATACAGGCCTTGCTTCAAAGAAAAGTTAGGAATTGGAGAGGCACTCTGAGAAAAAGCGTACTAGAAAATTCTTAGTAATAATATGTATATCAAAACGTCAATACTGAACACTCAATAAGACCTTCCAACAGGGACAATATCAACCAATGCAAAAGCATACTGAAGTGTTGTGATTACCTTAATATTCCAATGCTTTGAGGGGAAGGCTAAATATAAAGGGTTGTATACACCGGAAGTAAAAAATAAATGATAAAAAATAAAAAATCTTTTGAATTGTTACTTTGTAATAATTCATAAATTTTTAAAAATATATAATTTTTGTTTATTTAAAAAGTTACACGATATAATTATAATTTCCAAATATGTAGACAATGCATAATAAATAAATTTATAGAAAATAACATATGGTGAGATAAGGAATAATAATTTATATTTATATTTATATTTATTTTTTTTTTTTTCAAATTCCTACATAAAATAATATATGCTATATAAATATAATAAAACAATTTCAATTCGATATAAAATGAATTATTGACATAATCACGTAAAATAATATTTTAGTGCACTTTAATCATTAAATATTAATAGTAATAATAATAGTAATAGTGAATAGTAATATTAATAGTAAGAAGTTGCTCCTTATTTCCACAAAACTTTTGTCATCGTCTCTATTTAATTTCAGTTTCTTCTTTTTTCTATTGTGTGTTTTCTAACTTGTTATTTAATACTAACATAAGAAGAGTCCTTGCACCTTGGATAGAAAGTCCAGACCAATGGTCCATTCGAATAGCAAAAGTAATAATGATAGTAATAGTAATAATAATAATAATAGTAATAGTAATAGTAATAGTAATAGTAATAATAATAGTAATAGTAATAGTAATAGTAATAATAATAGTAATAGTAATAGTAATATTAGTAATAGAAAAAGCAATAAAATAAAAGGAAAAAAGTATTAATCTTTATAAAACTATTAAAAGTACATATGATACCACTTATACAGTTATCTACAAATAAAATTATAAATTTATATATCATTTTATATCATTTTCATAACGAAATTGAGAATAATCAAAATAATAATCTATTATTTTATCAAATTGATATTACAATAATACAATATATTCTCATTACTTCGTATTAAATAGAATTATATAAGGCAATATTTTTTTCCATTTTTTTTCTCTTTTCTTTTAACAATCTTATCTTTTATATATTCATATTAATATTATATTTTAAAAATTTTAATCATTAAAATAAAACTGAATATTCACTTTTTTTTTATTTTTTATTTTTTTAATGTTTTCATTTTCCAAATTTTAATTTTTTTTTTTTTATTTTGTTTTATTTTTATTTTTATTTTTTTTTTAATTATATAATTTAAATAATTTATTATAATATATATAATGTTATATTACTGATATTAAAATTTACTATTTTTTTTTTTTTTTTTTTTAAAAAAAAAAAAAAAAAAAACAGTAATAAATAATAGTTAATAATTGTTATTTGGTTCAAGGTATCTTTCAGGATCACTGTTTACAAGCTTTTCTATTCTTTTTGTTTTTCTAAAATCACGTGTTCCTTTCACACATAAAATTGTTCCTAGTACTATTAGGAATATAATGAACCATAGATCATATACGGGTGCGTTACATAAAGCTGTAAATATATATATACATATACATTCCGTTTAGATATATTAATTTCAAATATATATCTTATAATTTACATCTATTTATTTTAACAAATTTTATTATTGAAAAATGAATAAAAAAATTTACCATATTTATATAGAATTATGCCTAATCCAACTATTGATCCGTCCTATGTTAATTTTTTGTTCATTTAAGATTTATTAAAAAAAAAATGAAATAATAATAATAAATAAATGAATTATTATTTACATAAACTCAATATATATATTAATTAATAATTTTTTTTTTTTTTTTGTATTATTATACCATAATATTTGATAATTATATTAATGTAATAATATGTAATAATATCTGATAATTTATATGTATTAAATTACTATTCTTACTTTTGCACTATGAGTTGAAGTTAAGAAAAATGTGAAAATAAATCCAATAAATTCTAATACAGCTGAAACAATAATAGTTCCCCAAAAACTATACCATGATCCTACTTGTAAATCATTAATTAATAATTCACCAAAATCATCTATATCCTGTCCTATACTAACTTCAATATTTGGATCATCTAATTCATTTGCATATTCACCTGTAACTTCATAATATGTCTTTTATTATTTTTTTTAGTTAAATTTTTTTTTTCAGTTAAGTTTTTTTATGTATTTGTTATATGGTAGTTTTATAATAATAAAAAAAAATTTAGTATGAAGGTAAAATGTAATAATTTATAAAAAAAAAATTGAAAATGAGTAATGTGAATAAAGAAATAGTATATTAATATATAGAGATAATATATATTTATTATAATTTTAATCTATTATTAATTAAATATTCTAAAAATCTGTATAATTACTGGAAGTCTTGTTGAACGAATTTCCGGTTTTTCATTTAGATTTGAGAATACACCATCACGAGTATTAAGGTTAATAACGGTTTCTTTTGGTTTTGGATTATTTATTAATCTATTAACATTATTTTGTAAATTCTTATTTAATTTATTTACTAAATTACGTGCACTATGATTGGAACTTGAAGCTATTGCTTCTTCTATATCATATACAGATGATGATTGTATTTCTGGTTGGACAGAATTTTCTAATTTTGCATATTTTAGAGTATTATTTTTATCTTTGGTGAACCTTTTAAAAAAAAAATTGTATAATTTACTATGATGGTTACTGGTATCACGACTAACATTTAAATTACTTAGTGAAGATGCTCGACTTTCATTTGATAGATTAATTATACTATCTATTGCATTTGATGTTGATGCCTCATTTCTATCATTATTATTATGTTTAAAATATATATATTTTTTATTTTATATTTTTTTTCAATAAAGAAATTTCCATATTAATTAACATAAATATAAATGTATAAAATAATAATATTTTATATATAAGATATATAATAATGTTAAATAGATTTTATAATAAATTGATTGTTTTCAGATAAATATTTAATGTTATTATTATTATCTTGTCCGACTAACCTTGGATCATCAATTGTTATTGCTTGTAAAGAAATAGATTTTGAATTCTATATTGTATTTCCATTATTCATTTTTTTTTTTTTTTTTAAGAAAATAAATTTTTAAAAAAATTCATTAGTTCTAACTTTTTATCATTAATATATTTCATTAATATTCAATACCTCTTCTAATTTATTATTTGTCATTTTTACATAATATATATTTTCAAAAATTTCATTCAACCTTATATATATATTGAATATTTATAAAGAATATTCATTTTATTTTTTTACTAAAAAAAAAAAAAAAAAAAAAAACATAAATTTTATTTTTTTTACATTTTATTCTTTTTTTTTTTTTTTTTTTTTTTTAATAAAAATTGATAACATATATTTCTATAAATATTACGATTAATATTAAAAATAATATTAATTATAATAATTTAATATGTAAAATAATATCTAATTAATTAATGAAGAATTTAATATTGTAAGAAAAACGACAGAAAATATATAAAAAAAAAAAGCATATATTAATAATTAATTTAATTAATCAATGAATTATCCAATAAACTAATCTAGTTATATTTAAAAGTTTAATTTAGTCGAAAGGAATAGAAGTTTAAAATAAAAAAAAAAAAAAAAGAAATTTTTTTATTTTTTTAAATACTTTAATATTTATTAATGTATCATTAAGGGTGAATATCCAGAGAAATAATGAATAAAATAATATAAAATAAAATAATAAAATAAAATAAAATTTATTATAAATCATTCTTGGTTTAATTATTTATATATAAAGAATTTAAAATCATTTAAATGACACATGTTATAATTATAATCTATTGCTATTTGACATATATTTATAAGCTGTTGACATTAAAATTATTTCACATACTTAAAATTTAAAGATCCATATATAATAATTAATATATATATTATTATCTTTATGGATTAATTTTTTTTTATTGTATTATTATTTTATCTGTATAATATATATTTATAATATATAATTTTTTTTTTTTAATTATTTTTAAAAATTTTTTTTTTTGTGTTAAAATAAAATAGAAAATAATTATAAAATAATTTATTATTATTATTATTTTTTTTTTACATATATAAATAAATATAAATAAAAATGGAGGAATTAAAAGCACGGCAAAAAAAAGAATTAAAAGAAATGCAAGCAAAAATTATGCAATTAAAAAAATCCATTGGTGGAAATAAAAAAAGAAAGAAGGAAGTTCAACAAGAAATTCAAACTATGGAAGCTGAAATTAAAGCTAGACATCAAAAAGAAATTGATGAATTTAATGCTAATAACGCTTCAACAGACAATAATGAAAACAATAATTCAGAAACTAAAGCAGCAGAATCTGAAGATACTATAAAAGTATTTATAAACAAATAATTCTTTTTTAAAATATATAATATAAAATATTTATTATTCAGAAAACAAATTAATAATAAGATGGACAACAAACATTTTATATTTATAATATTTATTATTAAGATTTAAGAAAAAACTCTATAAATATTTTATATTAATTTTAAAAAAATCATTATATATAAACTAATCATATTAAGAATGCAATTGAAAGTAATACTTTTCCAATACAACAACAAAAACCAAAAAAACCAAATAGACAGAAATTAAGAAAAGTACATATCTAAAATATGTTTATTAAACAAAGCTATAAAAATAGTATTTAATTAAATTATTAATTATTTTTTTTTAAAAAATTATGAAGGAAAGAAAAGCAGCAAAATTATTGGAAATGCAAAAGCAAGCTGAAAAAGAAGCTGAAAACATGGTTAACACAAAGGAAGTTGAAAATGAAGCTTTCCAAAAGAAATTAAATGATTTAGGATTAAAAATTCATGAAGTAAATGTTTATAATTGAATTTTATTCATAAAAATTGATAAAGAAAAAATAATTTAAATCCATAATTATAAATTAATTTATTATTAATAATATAAAATATATGCATAAATATATATATATATGTATATTTTTTTTTAAAAAAAAAATAATAACAAAGATTATTGCTGATGGTCATTGGTATTATTCATAATAATATAAATAATTTTTTAAAATATTATATATATCATAAAATTCAAAAATTAATATATTTAATATAATTTGTATTTAGTTTATACAATTCTATTGCACATCAGTTATCTTTAGTTGGTGAAAATGTATGTAAAACGCTATCATCAATTATTAAATAAACATTATAAATTTTTAAAATAACATTTAATTTATTATACTTTAAATATAATATTATTATTTTTTAGTATGATTACAAAGATTTAAGAAGAATTGCTGCTGATTACATGAGAAATCATTATGACGATTTCTATCCATTTTTATTAAATAATAATGGTGAATTATATTCAGAAGGTAATAATTGAAAAAAAAAAAAAAAAAAAAATAATATATATATATATATATATTTATGTGTATATACTAATTAATAAATAAAATAATTTTATAACTAATATATATATTTATTTACAAATATTTATATTCATATACATGTATATAACTTAAATAGATGAATATCAACGTTATTGTGATGATGTTGAATTTACTGCTCTCTGGGGTGGGCAATTAGAAGTGAATATCTTTTTTTTTTTTGTTTTGTTTTGTTTTGTTTTGTTTATAAAATTTTTATATAAATATATTATAATATAATAATGCAAATACTATTATTTATTTAAAATAATAACTAATTATTTAATTAATTTTTTTTTAAGACTCAAGCTATTTCTCAAGCTTTAGAGCATCCTATTACTATTATCCAAGCTGAATCTGCACCAATTGAAATTGGAGCTGATTTTCCAAAAGAAAAATTATATATATCGTAATTAATCCATTACAATTTAAATAATATTTTTTATTTTATTTTAATTAAACTATAAATTCTTGTTAAAGTTTAAGTATATATATCATTAAACTTTTATATATATATATATATAACTTTTATGTATTTTCATATATTAAATAGATATCATTTACATTCATTTGGACTTGGTGAACACTACAATTCATTAGTAAAGGCATAAATAATGGAAACACGGGAAAATCAATATTAATAATCATTTTATTCAATATGTCAATTAAAAAAAAGCAAAAAAAAAAAAAAAAAATAGTATTGTGTTGATAAATTTTAAAAATACAATATATAAAACTTTAACATTGTACATATTAAATAATAAATACATAAAGATTATAATAAAAATAATATAAATTTAGTGTAATAATGAAATTTAATGTGTTATATATATATTTATTTTATTATTTATTTATTTATTTACATATTATTATTTATTAATAATTTATTTTGTATATTTAATATTAAAAATACTGAATACTTCTTATTGCTATTATAGTACTTGTAATAGTATTAATTCCTTTTAATTTTACAATTTTAACTTTGGTTTTAATTATTACTTTTTTTTTTTTTTTTTTAAAGATTTATATATTCATTTATTATGTATAATAATATTTAAAATGAATATATTATACATTCTCTTTTGATGTTGAGACATTTGAGCTTGAGCTTGAGCGTGAGCGTGATTTGAAATATATATATATATTTTTATATTTGATTTTTTATATTAATTTCCAGTAACATTAAACCCTGTATTTTGGTAATGAAAACTACAGCAATAACTTCTTTATTTCATTTTAAAAATTCTTTATTATTATTATTAATATATCTATCACTAGTTAAATGAATACAATATTTAAAGGATTGATTTTTAGTAATTTTCTAAGGAATCATCATCAAATAAACGAATAGTAAAAAGTAAAATTAATTTCTTATTTTGTCTAGAGAGACTACAGTTATATATAATATTATTAATAGAAATATCATAGAATTGAAATATTGTAGTAGAATTTGATTCTCAAAGTTTCATTTACTATAGAATTACTAAAGATTAGAATTTTAAACTACATAAAAAAACTACAATAATTAGTGATATGATTGAATTGAATAATTCAAAAGTTATAGTATTATAGTATAAAGCATAAACTTATTTTAATATTTATTTATTCAAAATATATATATATATATATATAAAGCTTATTTCAATACATTTTTTTTTTGAAAAAAATTTTTTTATTATTTTTCTTTAATCTATTTACATATATAATCATATTTTTTAGTAAAAATTCAAATATTAATTTTTAAAACAATATTAAAATGATATATAAGTAAAAAGGACTTTTGGAATAGAAAATTAAAATAAAAAATTAAAATAAAAAATTTAAATAAAAAATTGTATTAAATGATTTAAAAAAATGCTTATATTAAAATATGAAAATATAATTAATTATATAAACTAATATTAATAAATATTATTTTATATTATGGTTTGTAATTTTATAATTTTATTTGTAGATAACTTTATATGTGGTTTCATATGTCCTTTTAATATTTATATTAAGAATTATTATCTTTTATTTTTATCTTATTTTTTTGAATAAAAAATTGGAGTAAATGTAAATAATTATAATAATAAAATATTAATATTAATAATAATATATTAATAACAATAGTAGTAGATTTATTAAAACCATATAAAAGTATTTATAATAACAATTTTATTATTATTATTATTATTAGTATTTTAATTATTGATATAATCAATATTTTTATTTCATATATAATAATTATTATTATAATAGTTATTAATATTAAATTAATATAGTAAAAGAATTTTTATTAATAGTATCAGTACTATACTGGAACGTCAATAAAATTATTCAGTTAGAGTGACTCGGTGGGTAAAGAATTGAAAATATTTGTTTTCTAAATTTTCTCTGGGCTGATCATAGATAGACAGGGTACCTTGGGGTCTTCAAACCTATTTTTTTTTTGCTGTCACCGTAATATAAATGAATAATGATTCTTACTTGATTTTACTCATAGTCTATAATAGTATTCCTACTAATTATAGATATTTATTATGGTGTCAATAGAATAATTAAATAAAGTTGGAAACCAATTATCTATCTATTTATTTATTTATTTATTTATTTATACTATTATTACAACTGTATTATTTTTTCTTTTATTATTATTATTATTATTATTATTATTACCATTACTATTACTATTACTATTACTATTATTATTACTATTACTATTACTATTACTATTACTATTACTATTACTATTACTATTACTATTACTATTACAATTTAAAAATTTATATTGAAGGAATTGAAAAATAATAATTATAAATCATATTCATTACCTCATAGTATGTTAATTTTATTAATTTATTTTGAGTTTACTACATATTTGGAAAATTATAATAATAATTTTATTGTGTAACATTTTAAATAAAAAAATTTATATTATATATTTTTTATGTTATTTATTTTATCTACTTATTTCAGTTGTTCCAGTCATCTGCTAATATTATATATTATTTTATAAATTCGCTTAATAATTATAAATTACTAATTACTATTTCTTATTACTAACTATTAAATTATATAAGAAATATTTTTTTTAAATACTAATTCCCTAAATCTAATATGTTTCTTATTTATGTATGTGTGTGTTCAAGTGTCGTTAATCTTGAATATCCCAATTATAATAAATTTCTAAATTTCTAAATTATTAAATTACTAAATTGCTAAATTACTAAATTGCTAAATTTAGTAATTAAATAAGTATTGTAAACTTCTACACAAACTTAATGAGTCAAATGAGACTCTTAATCTGATAAAAATCGCAATATTTGTTTATTTACTAACTTCATTAATTTAAAGAAGATTTATTTTTTTTACAAGAATACATAAATTAATGATAGTTATACACATAAAATACATTTGATGGATCATACATATTTCAAAATATTAAATACATGTTTAAGAGGCTTATAAAATTAAAAAAAATTTTGAATCTATATTAGTAAATAGAACTCCGTGAGATCGGGAGGTCAATAGTCCAGAGTTCAATTCCACCTTACCACCCATTTGACAACCTAACCCTAAATCGAACAAGTCATCGTCTACACTATGATTGTGCTTCTCAGTTGTACGTATACATTGCCTGAAGCGGGGTGATTCCTGCGTATTGTAAATCCTCATTAGTTAATGTATCTGCGTGTTCATCACGTGTTAGGATAGATTTCCTAATTTGGAGAAAGGAATGTAGTAAATAAATAATAATGTTATAGTGTATGTGGTTGTGGCTTGCCGTATCCATCATCTCCAAATCTTGTGGTTCTGTAATCCGTGACTGAGAGCGTCGACGAAATGGTATGGCATGGGAGCACTTTGTTGTATCCTGATACACCCGCTATAAAGTTTGTCTGATATTAGTTGTCTGTTGTGGCTGGGATGATATGATCAAGACTTACAAGGGATAGTCTAAAAAAAAAAAAAAAAAAAAAAAAAAAATTAGTAAATTATATAAACTATATATATTACTATATATATTGTTATAACATATCATATTTATATATAATAAACTATTTAATATTTAAAATTATAATAAAAGTTGTAATAAAATAAGAATATTAATTAAAATGTTAATTAAATTGTATACTAGAAATACTAATTTTCAAACAATATGTTTTTAAAAAATGTATTAAAATAAGCTCAATAAAATTTACATCTTTAACATATATATATATATATAGTTTTTAAAAATAGGAATATTTACCTATACAGAGGATGTAGTAACCTTCCTTCTGCTATTGATAAAAGAAAAATTAAAGGAAGCAACCATCATAAATACCCTAAGAACACATAGTAATATACTTGAGTATAAATATTATGATATTCTCATTACAGATCTATAATACAATTATTACTTTACTGAAAAAGGATTGTGCTACAGTGGTTGGCCAGAACTAAGTAAATTAAGCTGATAAAGAATGATATAACATTACATTTAAAAAAGAAATAAAAATTTTTAAATAATAAAAGTATTAAATAAAATTATTTAATATTTCATGTATATTATTATATTTTATATATTAATATTTAAATTTTAATTATAATAACCTATTAATTAATAAATCAGAATAGTAAAATTATATTAAAAAAAATTTTTTTAATGGAAGTTATCATTTATTTAAATATTAAAAAAAAAATGTTTGAACATATAGAAATGAATATAAAATAAATTGAAATAAATTAATATAAAAAATAATGAATTTGAAATACATTATTTTCATTGTTTGTTATATAAGCCACATTTAGTATAAATAATCATGTATTTTCCTATAATTTGTAAATTTGTAATTACCTTAATCTTAAATAAAAATTAAATTGGTTTTGTTAAAATATAAACTTTATTTATTAACATATAAAATATATTAAGAGTCTCAATTAGACTTTACCAAGTGGTTAAAATAACAAACAGTGTAAATCTCTCTGAGAAAATTAAACTTAATAGATCCAACTATGAAACCTGGAAATGGAAGCTTGAAAATGTTCGTATGAGTGAAAACTTTGAACAATATTTCGAGAAGGATATAGTCAAGGAAGTTAAAGCAAAGGTACAAGATAAAAAGGCAACCACTGAAGGTTTAAATGAGGCCATAGGATACAGCAAAAAGGAATATGCAATTTTAGCTAATAACTTAACTAATGACGTCACGATTAAAATAGAATATTTTAATTTTTTAAAATATTCTATCAACGCCCCTAACTAACAGCAAGAAATCCAGTATTAACGATAAAAGCATAAATCTTTGACATCGCCTAATAGGTCAATATTATCATAATGATCATACAAAGTATCTTCAATTGCATAATATCAATGACATTGAATATATATAGACTGTAAGATAACGAAACTCAAAAGAAGACCACACAATGGAATTCCTCCTGCAGCCTCTAGAATTTTGGAAACTCTTTATTCGGATTTAATTGTAATTGATTTATCTAATGGGTCAAGAAAATGTTTCATTATTATATTCCTTGATGAATTTGCAAGAAAATCATGGATTTTATCATTTACAAAAAAATCTGAAGTTCCAAAGATTACAATTCAATTTCTTAAGTATATTCACAAACAATGTTATGATAAAATTAGATTCTTTAAAACTGATAATAGTAGGGAATTCAAAAACAGAAAAATTGAAAATTACTGTGCTAATCATGGTATTAAAAAAGATCTACTCACCTCAGTACAATCAGCAGAATAAAGAAAAGAATGAATTTTTTAATTATACACTGTAAAATTGTATTAAAACTTTACTTCATTGGAGTAAGATAGACATTAAATTCTGGCATTTCTCAGCAATTTATGCTAATTTCCTTTATAACATTACATCTCACAAAGGTATATCAAATAATGTACCTGATGAACTATTCTCTAATAAAAAAGTTGATCTTAAATTTATTAAAAATTTTGGATGCATTGCTCTTTATAAAGATTTCTCCTAATGTAAAAGCAAGTTTGAACCAAATGGTAAAAATGATATATTTTTAGGATTCAATTTTAGTTCACATTACTATTATGGATTACAATGATTTTAATCTTCACTGTCGTTTTTGATGAAGACTCCCCTTCTAATTTAACTTTACCAATGGAAACAATTACTTAGAAATTATATACGACCGATACACATATATTTACTAATGACTTTAACAATCCTAGCTCATTCTTAGCTCCTGAGAAAAATATTATTCCTCAAGAACCTTCAGAAAGGTCTGATAAAGTTCAGATTGTAAATTCTGATAAAAATCAAAATATCGATGGTCATGGTAACCTTATTAATTCTAATTTTGAAGATTTTGAATTTGAAAACTCTTCTGATGATGAAAATGATAAAGCCAAAAAATCAAAACAGTATTGATAATGATTTAAAATTTGATGAAGCCGTGGGGGATATTTTTGAAATTTAATAAAATTTAAGGTTATACCTCAAAACAAATTTCATCTTGAAAAGAAATTAGCCCGATGGTCATGGTAACCTTATTAATTCTAATTTTGAAGATTTTGAATTTGAAAACTCTTCTGATGATGAAAATGATAAAGCCAAAAAATCAAAACAGTATTGATAATGATTTAAAATTTGATGAAGCCGTGGGGGATATTTTTGAAATTTAATAAAATTTAAGGTTATACCTCAAAACAAATTTCATCTTGAAAAGAAATTAGCCCTATAAGAAAAGAGAAGAAATATCACTGACTCTTTATTTGATATCGAAAGAAAAAATTTAAATCAATATATCTTTAATTCGTCTACTAAAAGAAATAATGAATTTGAGAAATAATTGAAAAACGAAAAGAAAAACTTAGAACAATAAAAATTTAATGAATCTACCAAAAGAAAACATGAAGATAAGAATGAACAAAATAAAGATAATAAAAGATATAAAGAAAATAAGATTCATATTAATTTAACAGATGAATGAATATCATCCCAAGCTACAAGCAATAATGATACAGAAAAAAATTATAATAAGGAGGTTTTAAATATTCCTTTAAATTTTAAAGATACTTTAAACAGTAAAATTAGAGAAGATTGATTAAAAGCAATCAGTAATGAACTAGAAAATTTTTATAATAATCAAATTATGATATTTGTAGAACATCTACCAAAAGGTAAAAAAGCTATAAGAACGAAGTGGATGTTTATATTCAAACGAGATAGCAATAATAATATCACAATGTTTAAAGCTCGTTTGTTTAAAGGTCGTTTTGTTGCAAAAGGTTTTATCCATACTAGAGGAATTGATTATGAATTAACATTTTCTACAACTCTTAGTATTGATAATTTAAAATTAATAATATCATTAGCAGCTAGATTGAAATGGGAAATTATTCAATTGGACATCAAAGCTACTTATTTAAACACAGATTTAGATAAGGAACTGTACAAAGAAATTCCACAAGGGGATAAGAATTATAAAAAGGGTTTCTGGAAAGTTAATATAGCCATATATGAACTGAAACAATCCGGAAGGCATTGAAATAAAACTATTATAGAATTTTAATTACTATGGACATTGAACAATTAATTTTGGAACCATGTATTAAGAAAGTAACGAATGAAAAAGTTGTTTGCATTATTGGAATTTATGTTAATCAGGTAACTACTATTCAATTTTTCAGAATAATTTTATTAAAAATATTCTTTTAAAATTTAGAATTAATAATGCCAGAAGGGATAAAACACCTTGCACTGGTGACAACTTAGAAGAAAATAAAATCTCATTCAATAAAACCACCTATAAGAGCGCTTTTGGGTCATTAATATATTTATCAAAATGTACTAGATCTGAAATATCTATTGCAATTAATAAAGCATCAAGAACCGCTGAAAATCCTTAAATTTCTGACTGACACAAAATCGTAAATATTTTAAAATATTTAAATTCAACCAATAATTACAAAATCACTTACAAGAGAACAGGGTAAGTAATTGATTATGTAGATGCTGATCTTGGAGGAGATATTACTGATGGAACATTTACCTCTGGAAGTCTTATTTTAATAAGAACAGATCCCTAAGTTGGAGTTCAAAGAAACAGTCAACTGTTGCTACCTCAACAATAGAAGCAGTATACATAGGAACCACCGAATGTGCTAAACAAATGCTTATCCATAAGAAACATTTTGATTGAATTGTTTAATTATAAGCAACCAATTAAAATTTATACAGATAATTTATAAAGTAAAACGACAATTGAATACTTATAAATAAACACAAAATTAAATCATATTAGTTTAAAATTTTATTTTAATAAAGATCATATTGTAAAGATTAGAATATATTGAGACTGAAAACATGTTTGCTAATGTGTTAACTAAAAACGTCAATGGACCCAAAATAACCAAGTTTTCAAACATAATCTTTGATAATTCAAACTACTAAGTTTGACAGGGGAATGTTAGAATATTAAGAAATTAAAATATAAATGAATGTAAAATAAATTAAAATAGATTAATTTGAAATACATTATTTTTATTGTTTAATAAACTTCATTGCTTATTATATAAGCCACATCTAGTTTATATAATCTTGAATTTTCCAATAATTTATATTTTATATATTATGGTATTATAAATTAGTATATTTAATAAGTAAAGTTTATATATTTTTTATTTTAAAATAAATAAATAATAATTAATAAATTTGATGTTAAAATTAATAATAAATATTTTAATATTAATAGCTTTGATTTTATTGAGGATATGTAAATATTTTTTTTTTTTTATTATTATTGTGATTAACAACCACCAGATTATGAAGAACTCTATGGTTAAATATTAAATTGAACATGGAACAATTGTCAAAGAAAATTGATTTTATGAAATATCATTAATTGTTGCTTATTACTATTAATTTTTTTTTTTTTTTTTTTTTTTTATTTTAAAATTAAATCGTTATTTCTTTTTATAATAATTAATTAATTTTCCTTTTTTATTATTTAAAATTAAATTATCAAATTTATAAAAAAAAAATATGACACTGTTTATGAAAGTATATATTGTCTAAATACTTAATACCACAATTACTGAACATTATTGAACATAATAACCATTCTTTATTAGTTTATTTAGAATATGAAGAAAAATAATACCTCTCAGTAACGCACTACTCCAGTATACTTTTCTTTGTACTGTACTACTCATTTAAACTTTTCTTTGTGCTGTACTACTCATATTAATTTTTTCTTTATTTTCAACTTTATACCATGAATTGTTTAAAACTATATATGTATATATATAGTAATTGCGGTTCATTTTTTAGTCTCTTTCATAATAAAATCTAAATAAAAAATAATAAATTGTATAAAAACATTTAATATTATATTACCATTTATTATATTCAACTTTAATATATATTAATATATATAAATAATATAAAAAAATGGAGCCAAAATTTTATTTGTTTTAAAATTATGGTAAATTTTTATATATAAAAGATAAATTGATTTTCCATTCAAAGTACTTATTATTATTACATTTATTATATATTATATTTATTTTATTTGTTTTAAATATTAAATTAATGATAATAATATTATATAGAGTTTTATAAATGTTAATAATTAAAATTCAATTTAAATATGCTTCAAACTATTATTAAATTTGACTAATAATAAAAAAAAGTATAATAAATAATATATATAAATTATATTAATAATATAATATAATATTAAAAAAGTAATCAATAATATTTATTATAATGTATTTTCATATTATTATTTTTTTTTATTATTAAATAAACTTTTTTTTTAAACCAATTATTTAAATTATTTTTAATTTTTAAAATATCAAATTATAATTATATAAATAGTAAATATATAAGAAATAATAATTAAATAAATAATATATAATAAATAATAAATAATAAATAATAAATAAATAAATAAATAATAAATAAATAAATAAATAATAAGTAATAATTAAATAAATAATAATTAATAAATAAATAAATAATAATTAATAAATAAATAAATAATAAATAAATAAATAAATAAATGATAATTAAATAAATGATAAATAATAATAATAAATAAAATTTTTTATAGTATTATTTATATAATAATTTTTTATATATAATAAAATTAAATAATTAAATTTTATTTATTAACTAAAAGGGGGGATTCATTTTTTTTCATCATCTTTTTTTTTTTTTTTATATATTTTATTAGTTTATAATTTTTTTTATTAATTTTTTTAATAAAATATATATTATAAAATATTAGATAAATATAATTGATTTTATAACTTAAATAATATTTTTATTTATTTACTATTTATTTATTTATTAATTTTTCTTAAGAAAAAGATAAAAACCTTTAAAAATTCTTCTTTTTTTAAAATTTCAATTTTTCTGTATTAAATTTTTTTTGAAAATTATTTTTAGTTTTTTTGA
This sequence comes from Neocallimastix lanati (nom. inval.), assembly GCA_016946835.1. Classification (NCBI taxonomy): domain Eukaryota; kingdom Fungi; phylum Neocallimastigomycota; class Neocallimastigomycetes; order Neocallimastigales; family Neocallimastigaceae; genus Neocallimastix; species Neocallimastix lanati (nom. inval.). The sequence goes on along the minus strand of JACVTC010000031.1, from coordinate 936,786 downwards.
TAAAAATATTAGAAAATAATTTTATTAATCAAAGTTATAAAAAACAAACAATTGATAAACTTTATTAAAAAAAAAAGAAAGAAAAAAAAAAGCTAGTTCTTTTTTTTATTTAGTAATTCAAACCCAACACTAAGAGGAAAATAAATAATTTTTATATATATAAAAAATATTATAAAGATGCGTGTTTCTACTATAATCAACTCATTACTTCTTGTCTCTGGATCATATGCTTGGAAATGGGCCAAAAAGGGAAAGGCTTCTGTTACTAGATATGGTAGTATGGGTATTTTATCTTGTAACTGTAAGATTTCAGCTATGGAAGTCGGTCCAGCTTGTGCTATTAATGAAAATGCTTATGGTGGTTATGATGGTTTAGGTTCTGGTGTTGCCTGTGGTGTAAATATCTATAATAAATAATTATAATTGTTGGAGAAATTAAAATATATATATATATAAAAGTATAAAAGTTAATTAAAAATATAGTAATTCAAAAATATTTGAGAATGAGAAGTTAGAGTAAGGCACATAGAAATAAAAAAATGTAAAATAGTAAATGAAATATTCAACAATTTTATACAGATTAAAATAAGAAAATTCTAATTTTTATCACATTTTATTAAAAAGAAAAAATAAAATAGAATATTTAACCTAAATAATAGAGTAATGATATTTAAAACATAAAAATTAATATGAATTTTTTTTTTTTCATTTTCTTTTTAATTATATATATTATAGATGTGCTACAAATTAACTCCATATGGTACTTCTGAAACAGATCAATGGCCAAAATCTGAAGCTGATCTTCCAGGACCAATGGTTTTCAAGGTTACAGGTAAATATATTTTTTTAATAATGAAGTTCAAAATTGAAAGTTCATTTAAAATATATTTATATATATATTAACTAATCTTGAATATATATATATAAAAACCTCTATTCAATATATAAATTTTTTAAATATATTAATAAATGATAATAGATATTTGTCCATATAATGCTAATCCAGCTTGGTGTCCAAGTCAAGAATCAGCTCCAAAGAACAGTGTTGGTATGGAATACCACTTTGATGTAAGTTTTTTTGAAATGAGTAAAAAAATAATAACAAAAATTTAAATTAAGGATAAGTTATATGTTAACTTATTGAATAATAATTAAAAAATTAAAAAAAAAAAAAATAGATTAATGTTGACTCATGGCAACCAGAAACACTTATTAAATGGTTCGGTAATGGTAGTTTAGGTACTATGAATGTTGATTTTGAATTAGTTTCCTGTGAAGAATGGATTGGTTGGTCTAAGAAGGGTCAATTCGAAGGTCTTGGTGTAAGTATAATTGTTTATTTAATTATAAGTTTCGATTATTTTTTATATATACTTTTAATGTTAATTTAAAATAAATTAAATATTAATTATAATTATTTAAATATTAATTAAAATCCTAATGATTAATGATAATAGGATAATCCATGGTGGGGTTGTTGTCCAGCTAACCCAGTAAATACTAATTTATTTAAATTATAATATCTATAAATAATTTTAAAATTATAATTAATATTAATAAATAATTAAAATATATATATATATTTTTCTTAAATTATACCTAATGTTAATTTTAATTTAAATTTTAACAAAAATTTTATAGGGTTTAGAAAAGGATACTGTTTGTGGTTATCCATCTTCTAGTCAACCACCAGCTCCACAAGAGAGTGATAGAATTAAGCCAACTGATTTCCCATTTGTTGGTTCATCTTCCGGTTCTTCCGGTTCTGATGTAGTTGCTACTACTTCTTCCTCATCTACACAAACCTCAACTTCTTCTGGTTCTTGCTGGTCTGAACCAGATTACAAGTGTTGTACTACCTGTGATATTGTTTATACTGATGATCATAACTGGGGTGTTGAAAATGGCGAATGGTAATTTTTTAAAAAATAATAATAATAATAATAATAGTAAATGAAATGAAAGTTAAATTAAAAATGAATAAAAATATTTAATTATAATTTTTTATAATAATAATATAAAATATATAAATTTTTTATTAGGTGTGGTATTGATGATAGTAAATGTGGTAGTCCTTCTGGTGCTGTTGAATGTGGTGCTGCTGCTCTCGGTTATCCATGTTGTCAATCAACTTGTACTGAAGTTTATACTGATGAATACAGATGGGGTGTTGAAAATGGTGACTGGTGTGGACTTAAGGATTCCTGTTAAATAAATTAAAAAAAAAAAAATTGTTTTTTGCCTTAATTATTACCAATTTTTTAAATATATATTGAAATGATGCTATATTAATTTTTTTTTTTTTTTTTCTTTTTATTAATTCAATGTACACCTTAATTTTTAAGTCTGTTTCATGTGCTTTTTTTTTTTTTTTTTAATCATTTTGTAATTATATTTATATCGATTTTAATATATATAAAAATTTTTATTTGTATTTTTTTATATAACAATAATTAAAAAAAAGTAATATTATTAAAATAATAATATATTTTAAAATAAAATAAAATTATATTTTAAACATTAGCAAAAAAAAAAAAAAAAAAAATAATAATAATAATAATAATAATAATAATAAAGATAAAAAATTAAAAATTTATAAAAGTTTTTATTTTATTTTTATTTTTTATTTTTAATTTTTTATTTATTATTTTTTATTTTTGTTAGAAAAAAAAAAGTTTATTATATTTAATCTGTAGTTTTTTTAAATTTTTGGTATTGTAATTTTTTCTTTAATTTTTATTCATGTAGTAATAAATAATGGTTTGATAATTATTCAAATTAAGTGTTATACATGTTGTAATTGATAAAATTTATTATTCCTATTATAATTTAATAAAAAGAACTTAAATAATAAATTAAATAAGTTAAATTTCAAGATCACGATTTAACGTTAAAATATAAAAGAAAAAGAGTCTTATCACTCTTCGTATCAAAACGTTTATAAAGGTATATGGTTTTCAGGAAAAATAAAATTATGTCAGGAACAGGATTAGACAGCCATGTAGCTACTAGGGAACTACTAACCAAGTCAAATTACAGAGTATGAACACAAAAGATCGATTTGCTGCTCACCATAAATGGGTGAAGATTACATTTATGAGGAACAATTTAAATATGAACATCAATCCGAAATAACTAAAGGTAAAGACAAAAAATTATGAAGAAGTAAAACGAAGAAAGACTTTTTTTTTTTTGAACAAATCGATAACTCCAGAAATGAAGCAAAATAAAGGCCAAATTGTTTTGTTAGAAATATTTTAATAATTTTTATTCAAAAAAAAAATACAAAATATGGATTATTATTAATTAGTCATTGCAATATTTCAATTTACTAATTAATAAAAGCACGAAGAAAAAAAATTTTTTATTGCGAAATTCACTCCTATTTATATACTTTTTGAAGAAAACAAATTTTGGTTTGATGAAAGTTTGAGAAATCGAGATTTCTTTTTTTGAAAAATGAATCTTATATAGAAAAAAATGATAAAAATAATTATTAAAATAAAACTTTCTTGTTTCATTCGGTTATGAGATTTCCAACCAAAGAAACTCCAGAAGTTTCTTCGAACCCAGAGAGTTCAACTTGATAGTCATGGTATGCTACCACCAGACCATACCAACTCTTTTTACTAACTTTAATCATCATTACATGGTCCTCCTCCAGGATTCGGATACCAGACGAATCTTAAAGTTAGGCTAAGTTGGTACTTAAAAATAAAATTAAAAATTTAAAGGATGAATTTCTTATATGTGTTTATAATAATAGATCAGAGTGATAAAAATAATAATACATAACATTATAGTTATACATGAAATAAAATAATAATAATTTTACATGATAATAAAGTTACACGATAAATTAAGTTTAATTAATATTGATAAGTAATATACAAGGCTGAAATATTTTTATAATTATTTTGATATTAAATGAAAGATTTTTAAATATACATTAAATTTTATGATATAAAGTATTAAGAATAAAGAAATATAATTATCGATGTTTCATTTTCTAAAATAAGATAAATATGAATAAGAATATAAAGTAAGAAAAGTAATCAAAAGATGTTTAAAAATTTTCATTATCGAAATCATCATTTTAGTCATCAAAAAATAAATTTCTTAAATAAAAAATTATTTTTTCTTATAGATTAATGATGTTCAGGAATGAATAAAGATGTTTTTATTCTTTTATTTATTATTGATTGTTTTATTAATTAATTTTTTTTATTGCATTTATTTTTTGTTTTATTAAATTGATTTTACTAAGTGATTTTTTTTTTATAATAAAGCTTTAAATATTTTTTAATTTCTTACTATTTTTATTTTTAAATATAAAATAATTAATGAAAAAAATATTTTTGTTCAAAGATATTAATACTATTTATACTTTTTTTTAAAAAAATTAGATAAATAAGAAAATAGATATGACTTTTAAAAATAAATTTTTTCATATAATTTTTTCTAGTGAAGAATGTATCGATAATGTAAAAATATATAATAATTTTTAATTATAAAATATAACTAATTAAATACTACAAATTTCTACGTTGTATACTTTTTCAAATACTTTTGTAATTTATTATTGTTATGTAAATTTTTAAAATAATTAAAATATTTTTAAAAAAAAATTTTTTTTCATATTTAATATATCATTCATAGATACAAAAGAAATAATGTTTATAAAAACAAAACAAAAACAAAAACAAAAAAACAAAAAAACAAAAAAAAAAAAATTAAATATATTTCTAACTTTGTAATTATTTTTTTAAAAATAATTCTTCTTATATTTCTCATATAAACTAAAAATAAATAGTAAAATATTTGAAATATAAAATATATATTTTTGCCTTTCAAATATTTTTCTTATTTATAATATATATTTATAAATAAATAAAAAAAAAGATCAAAAATATAAATTAAATAAAAAAAATGATATGTTTAATTATATTTTTATTCATATTATTATTTGAGTTGTAATTTAAGTAAAATATAAAAATATTAAGAGTAATAATAATTATATTATATCAAATAATAACTATTAAGATATTTTAATTTTAAATTAAAATAATATTTAAATTAAAATTATTATTTAAAAAAAAATTAAAAAAAAATAAAAAAAAAAAATACTTGTTGTTTACTAAATGCTTATATTAAGGAAAAAAAATAATACTTTTTTTTATTAAATTCTTAATATTAAAAAAAAATAAATAAAAGCAATAGTTTTATCTATTCTAAAATATTATAAAACAAATTATTATAATTATATTAACAATCTTTAACTGAACAAAAGAGAATATATTTAAAATAAATTGAAATTTTATATTTTAGTACAAATAATTTCTTCGCTTTCTTTTTTTTTAAAAAAAAAAAATTGATATCATTTGATAAATTATGAAAAAAAAATGAATATTATTTTTTTAGTTTTATTTTAATGTTTTATAAAATAAAACAATTAAAGTGGTACATATTCAAACGACTAATTAGTGTTTTTCATTGAATAATAATCTATTATATAATTATTATTATTATTAAAAACAGGAATAAATGCACTATGTTAATTATAATTAATAATAGGAATAAATATATTATCTTCTGTTTCTTTGATCTTAATACTGATATTTTTTTATTTCTTTTTCTAATTTTTTTTGGAATGTTGACTGAATTCAAATCTTTTTTGAAATATGAAATTTAAATTAGTTATAAAATAATTTTTATAGAATTTATCTTTATTTGAATTTATGTCATTATAAAAATATTGTAAATAGTGATTATATAACGTATTCATTTTCTAAGAAAAATATCTAAATTTTCTTTTTCTTTAATTAAAAGTTTATATTTAAATTCAAAGTAATCTTTCGAGATATTCAAACAGTGATTGTTTAATAAATAATTATTTAAACTATAGCAATTTTGGAAATTATTAACACTATTATTTGATGGTGAAAGTGTTGGTGGTGGTGATTGTAATGGTGATGATGGTAATGATGATGCTGATAATAGTGATGGTGATTGTGATTGTAATGATGATGATGATGATGCTGAAAAAATACTATCCAATTGAATGTCACCTAATGCAGAATCAAATAACATTAAATCTTTCTGCTCTTCTTGTCTACCACTGTAATTTTCATCATTATTAAAAATAGTTTCAGAACAGCAAGAATGATCGTAATTATTTTCAATATTATTAATTTTATTACCAATAACAATCTCAATGTTATTATTACTTGTAATATTTTGATTTAATATATTCTTATTCAGGGTTTCTGTTATAGATGAAATACAACCCATTTGAATGTTACCTAATACAGAATCAAATAGCATTAAATCTTTCTGCTCCTTTTGTCTACCACTGTAATTTTCATCATTATTAAAAATAGTTTCAGAACAGCATGAATGATCGTAATTATTTCAAAAAATGAAATTAGAAATATTAACAAAAAAAAAAAAATTGAAATTATCAAAAATTCTTACAAAAAATATTTATATATACATATATACATTTTTTTTTAATTGAAATTAGAATATCAAAAATAAATCAAAAAAAAAAAAAAAAAAAAACCAAAAAACAAAAAAATAAAATTCATAAAATATTATGAAATTAATAATAATAATAATAATAATAATTAAAACTAAAACTAAGCTCTTTATAATTTTTATAAACTAAAAGTTTAGAATGAAATTTCGAAACATAAAGAAAAATTTTATTAAATATAAATAATGTTTTTTAAGATATATTGTTTTATGTTAAGGAGTCAATATAAGATATGATGTGTACACAACAAAATGTATTATTATTTAATTAAAATTTATTTATTATTTATTAATTTATATGATTTAAAAAAGTATTTAAAAAGACTCAAAATATTAATTTCATAAAAAAATTTTATTTTTATATTTTACATACAAATTATTACTTAATCAAATGTTATAAATATTTATAATACTTTAATGTACAAAAGTTTAAATATTATGTTGAACTTTAACATTTTATATTATAATTAATAAATATCTTTTAATTTTTATTTTTATATTTTTATTAATTATTAATTTATAAACTAAAAATCTATTGGTTAATCAAATATTTTTAAACTTTAAAATTTTTTAAAATTATGTTCCAAAGATAATATCTAATATTATCTTTGGAACATAAAATATATTAAATATATATATTAAAACTGTAATAATAATATTTTTTTAGTAAACTTTTCAAAAAATTTAATATCCAACTTTTAATTATCTCAATTATTAAATATGATTGTTTTAAATTTTTATATAATTAAATAATTCAATTATATATAATTATTACTCTTTAATATATATTATTTATTATTTATTATTCCAAATTAATAATATTTATATATATATATATATATATTCTTTTTTTTTTTATTATTATAGATTTTAGCAAATTCTTTTTATTATTATTATTATTATCGATTTATTATCGATTTTGTAAAAATTTTTTTTTTATTTGTCAATTATTTTTCATTCATTTTAATTTTTCAACCATTTTATTTAAATACCTTTTTATTTTATTTTAATGATGATATTTTGGCCATTAAAAAATATTAGTAAATTATAAAATTGTGTTAAATACAAGATTATTGAATAATAGTGATATGAAAAAGATTTTGTTAAACAAAATATATATATATATATATATATATATATATATAATTATAAATAAAAAGAAAAAAAAAAAAAATGGGAGAGTTACATTTCCCAGATTACATTTCGCCAGGTTGCATTTCGACAAGTGGCGTATTATTAAAATGTTGCATTTCGACAAGTTGCATTTGGAAAAGTGGCATATTGATATAAATAAATGAATAATAAATAAATAAAAATTCAAAATAATTTTTTTAAATAAATAAAAATGCAAAATAATTTTTTTAAATAAATAAAATTCAAAATATTTTTTTTGAACTTGTTTTTATTATATTTTATAATTAATTATAGATATTTTTTAATATTTTGTAAAATAGTAATAAAATAATTATTAATAATATTTAATTATAACAATATATTTAATTATAAATATATATTTTAATATTTTGTAAAATAGTAATAATTATTTATAATATTTAATTATAAAAATATATTTAATAATAAAGATATTTTTTAATATTGTGTAAAAAATAATATTATAATCACAATATTTTAATTGTGACAATATATATTTTAAAATAATAATATTTTATCATAAAAATATATTTTAATGTTCTTAAGCAAACCTAATCCAATAAATATTAAAAATACTTTAATCATTATTGTATTTATAGTAAAAATTATTTTAAAAAAAAGAATAAACGAATAAATACAATAATGATTAACTATTAAAGAATTATTATTATATATGACAGAATTCATTTGGTCAATTTTCTGTCATTTCTTAATAATTTATTATTAAATCAATAATTTTTGTATTTAAATCATTTAAGCAATTCAACCTCAACCACAATTCACAATTCAATGAAATCATTTCTAACACTTTTTTTTTTTTTTTTTTTTTTTTTAATAGAATTTCCATATTTTTGTAATTAACTAAAGCTTTGATTTCCTCAGTTCGTATTAATTTTTTTTTTTGTTTTTTATTTTTTAAAATTCCAACAGTTCTCCTTTCGTAATCAAAGTAATATTTTTGATTCTTCTTTTTGCAATTCCAATAATAATTTAAAAAAAGTTAGTTTTTTTGTAAATAATTTTTTAAAGCATTTATTAAAAATTTCTGAATCATTATTTGTAATATGCTCAATATGCTCAATATTATCATAATGGTTCCAATTTTCAGTTTCATAGCTAATTAAATAGGTTTTTTTAAAATATTCCGGAAATTCTAAAAATTGAACATAATTATGTTCTTAGTACTCACTTTATATTTTACTATAAATATCATATATATATTCAGGATTAATAAAAGGAAAGTTCGAAATATTATTAAAATAAATATATAAATCTTTTATTTATCCAACTTTATTACCACATAATTCTTTTTTTTTTTTAATTTAATTTCTAATGCTCTTTTAAAATGCCATATACAATATTTAATATTAGCATTAATAAAAACTTTTTCTGCAGCATTAGATATAGCTTTTTCAAAATCGCAATGAAATATTTTTGGTGTAATTTCAATACTATTATATTTACTAGAATGTTTTTTTTTATTTCTTCAAATAGTATTTCATAAGTTGTTTGCTTTTTATTTTTTAATATAGAAAAGGAAGTAGTGTAAAAACAATTTAATTCTGTAATATAGGTTCTGGTTATGAATACTTGATAACTAAATATAGGTGCAATATAAAATGTATCATCCGCAAAAATATGGTTATTTTTAGAAAATAATTCTGCTGGAAATGGAAATTGAAAAACAATTAAATCATTATCTATGAATATCATAAAATTTTCATCCCTTTTTGTTTTATAATATTTTGATTTATTAGGAATTTCATCAAATATTGTTATATAAGGAGGTAGCTGTTTTCTTTTACTTCTTGTAACTAGTGATTTAATTGAATTATATTCAGGACATATAGGACCCATACCTTGAGAAATTTCATCATATTTACGTTTTATATTTACATTAAAAGGAATTGAACTATTTGAAATTTCATCTTTAATTTTATTTTTTACAATTGATTTAGCTGCTTCAAATTTATTTTCAAGATGATTATGTGAGTCATCATATTCTAAGATTTGATTCTCATTGTTTAAAATAATGAAAGATGGACATTTATTTAATGTTTTATATTCAGTACATTTATATTTTTTTTTGAATTGTCTTTCCTTTTGGATGAAAGAAATAAACTTATATTTTCTGTTTAAAATAATTTGTTCTTTTTCTCTATTAGTTTTGCTTATTTCAATTTCTTGATTTTTCTCCTTTTTTTTTTCTAATAAAAGTTTCTAATTAAATATTTTGATTAATTTTAATAATATATATTTTTAATTATATATTTTTTAAATGAAGATTAATTATCCAAATCTTATTTTTTAATTTTTCTATATTTTAAAAAAATCCTTTTCTTTAGTGTAACTGATAAATATAAAGTATTTATGAGATTATTATATTTTTTATTATATAAAGTATAAAAATTTTTATATTATAATTTTATATTTATTTTTATATTTAATAACTATTATTATTTTCATCGTTATTATAAAAATATTATTATTGATGTTTCTGTAATTATTGCTACAGTCTACATTATTTATTTATTATTTATTATATATTATTTATTATTAATTTATAAAATACAATAAGAAAAAGTTTTTTACGTTTTTCTAAAGTAGGTAAATATTATTTTTATTAATTCATTTATATATATATTTGTAAATAATAATAATTATTATTTATAATTTTAATCGTCATTATTATTATTAATGACAATCCTTTTATAATTATAACAATACTATTTATATTATTATTATTATTTTTTTTATTATTTATTATTTTTCAATTATTTATTATTTATTTATTTAAACAGATATTTGTAAAGATATTTATATATGAAAAAAAAAAAATTTTTTTTTTAATATTTAAATATTTACTTCAAAAATATAAATACATCCTTGTTAATAATATTTAATTTTATTTATTTATTTCAATTTGGCTAAATGCGACATTTTTTAATACGCCACATGCTTTCAAAAATTTTGGCGAAATGCAACATGGCAAAATACGCCGGTCATATGTTTAGATTTGGGATTGTTTGTTTTGTTCTAAATAATGTAGATAGCTATTTTATTTTCTACATTTATCATAATACATTTGAAATCAAATAAAAATTTGTAGAATAAATTTTCATACCATTGACAGCATCTTGAACATTTGTTGATACCATAATAATTCACTTTCTGTATTTGATATAGCAACGAAATGTTGTAGTATAGAATTTCATGAGGTAAGACCATTTGTCAAGTTTTGTGTAGAACCATTTGTTGGTTTTTAGTTAATAAATATACGTTATGAAGAGCTAAAATTTCCAATTAAGATTACTAGGTAAATACAACATGTGTAATTATAATCTTTAATTTAGAGGTTAGATAAAAAAATAATTTAAATATTTTTCCTTCAAAAATTTTTAACCTTTTTAAAATTTTTATTTAATATTACAATTATAATCAAACTAAAGATGATTATTTATTAATATATACGAAACACAAAAGCTTTTTATAAGAATATTTTAATATTAATTTTTAAGAAAACTTTTTATTTCATTTTATTAGAGTATAAATTTTTATTTATTAATTATCAAATATAATAATTTATGTTAATGGTTATTAATTATTAATTATTAATTATTAATTATTCATTATTCATTATTCATTATTAATTATTAATTATTAATTATTAATTATTAGTTATTAGTTATTAGTTATTAAAGATTATTATTAACTAGATAATAAATAATACTCAACTATTTATATTTTACATCAAATATCATAATTTATAATTTATGACTAAAAACTATTTTATTACTATTACTTTAATTGATGATTTTTTAATAAAACTATATATTCTAATACTAAACTATTATATAAAATAATAATAATATCTTGACTAAATCTAATGATATAAAATCAGTGTTCATTATCAAATGATAATTATTTCTTTATTATCCAAGTTAGGGGAATAATTTTAATACTATTGTATAGTTCATTCAGAGTACTTTCAGAAAATATACTAAGAATTGCTCTAGTTCTTTCTATAAGGAAGATATAAGAAAAGATTTTTGAATTTAAAACTGCGATTGATTTTTAATTAATAATTTTAGTATTGTTAGTAATTGAATTTTTGATTAATTATTATTTATCATGCTGCCCATGACGTTCGAAAAATAATTAATACATTTTATTGAGAGAATATTACTATTCTGAAGACTTTTTTGTAAAGTGATTTCAATCAATTTAAAAAAAATAAATTACTATCATCTTATTTGGCACTATTTCCCATCATAAATAGGTAACCAGTGGTAGACTTCCTAGTTTCTTTGTCTCCTCTATAATCTCTATCTATATATACATTTAAATATAATGTCTTTGAAAAAATTTTATACCATAATTTTTATTACCTTTGAGATATATGAATATTTTGAGAACAATTAACCAATATTTAAAAGTTGGATCTTTTGACACATGTGAAGCTTTGTTAACAGAGAATGAAATATCTGGATGAGTGTTAAATACCTAGATATAGTAAACACCCTATAACTAGCTCATATTTAGTTACATTAAATTTCTTCTCTCTCATTTCCAAATTCACTTCCTGTACCATAGATGAAGTAGCTTTATTTATATCAAAATTAAATATTATATATATTTATACTATTATTTTTATTTTTTTTTTTTCAATATTATTGTTGATATCAATAAACTTATTTTTATTTATATTATTATTTTTAATATTTTTTACTGTTGTGCCTCCCGTGATCTTTAGTTATTACTCATTTATCAGATTTACCTTTTTCTTCTGAATTTATAATTATCCGTAAAAGAAGGAATCGTAATAGTTATAAAAAAATTTTTTATCAGATTTACCTTTTTCTTCTGAATTTATAATTATCCGTAAAAGAAGGAATCGTCGTAGTTATAAAAAATTTTTTTTTTTACTTAAACATTATCTGCTTTATTTTTATTTTTTCCTTTTATTCGTAGGGTTGAGTTGATAATATTTAGCAATATGACCCAGCTTTATTGTAGATAAAGCTTCTTTTTTCTCTTCTTTTAATTGTTTTTTTTCTCTTTTAAAGTTTCTTTGTCTATTGTATTTTATTTAAGAACTATATGTGGCATTATTTTTATTTTTTTTTTTTTTATTGTTTTATTTTTTTAATTCTTTCAAGTATATTAAGTGAGGAATGTTTTTTTTTTTTTTTTATTTGATTCAATTAAATATAGGTAATTTTATTTTTTTTCTCATACGAGAATTTATATTTTAAATCTCTCAATTACTCAAATATCATTTTGAGTTCTGATATAAATGAGGCATATATCTTCATCTCTAGAATATTTTATACCTTCCAATTTGTCCTTGAGCTCTGATGCTTTTCTTTCGTCACTTTTAGTGTTCATGCTTTTGATAAGGTTCATTATTTGAAATGTATTAAATGGGTGAAAATTTATTTTAACTTTTATATCATCTGATATGCTATTATGAAGATAATATTTGACTTTAATATCAGCTTTTACCATATCTTCAGTAACACTTATATCGTAATATAAATTTTCTTTTCTCTTAACTTTTCTGTATTTTGAAAAATCTTTATTTTTTTTATTTTGCTTTTATCTATATATTTTATTTTTTCTTCATACATGAAGTCATCGACTTCATTCATAGATAAATATAAATCAATTTCTTGTAACTAAAGCTTATACTTTGTTTAATATATCCTTAGTTGAGACTCTCTCAGTCTCGTCAAACATTTTGTTATATATATAAACTAATTATTTATTAATAATAATAATAATAATAATAATAAATATATAATTATAAGATTAAAAAAAATTAAAAAAAAAAATTAAAATTAATATGATTTTAAGATTAAAAAAAAAAAAAAAAAAAAAAAAAAAAAATTAAAAAAAAAAAAAAATTTCGAAAAAAAAATCTTTATGTTAGTATAAGAAGTTAATATTTAAAGATTTATAAAAAAAAAAAAAAAAAAAAAAAAAAAAAAAAAAAAAAAAAAAAAAAAAAGAAATTCTTTTTATAACAAAAATTTAATCAATAATTAATTTATAAAATTATGTAGTATATTTAAAATTTCTAGTTATTAATTATAACAATATAAATATCAAATAATTAGTATTTTCAAATATACATAAATTGAAAATAAAAAAAAAATTCAATAAATTATATTATATTTTATGTTACTAAATATTGAATATTTTAAAAAAAAAAAATAAAAAAAATAATACACAAATGGCTTGAGAGGATAATAAGAATTTAAATAATAGTGTCATAAATTCAATTTATATTGATTTATTTTAAAAATATTAATGATTTGATATAATATTTATTTTATATTACTTTATATATATAGAGTATTTTAAATATCTCTTCTATTAAAAATATTAATTTTTACTTTTATAATTATTTTTTTTTTTTATAAATTTTATTCTAGAAAAGTAAACCAATTATAGAAACTTTTTATATATATACTATTTCATGATATATAAATATAATTTTTTTTTTTTTTTTTTTCCGTGACAAAAAAAAAAAAAAAATTTCAATTAAATAATTAATAGAAATTAACAATTATTTATATTATATTTCTTTTACTGTTTTATTTGTAAATTTTCACTCAAATATATAAAAATTTACATATTTTTTTATTAAAAAATTTTTATATTGAATTATTATTATAATTTTATTAATGAGACTAGACATAATTTAATCAATTTACACTTTCATTTAATATACAAAAAACTTTTTTTTTTCTTTTTTTATTAACATAAAACATAATAATAAAAGTATAATAAACCTTAAATATAGTTTATAATATATATATATTTTTAAACATAAAAACATAATAATAAAAGTATAATAAACCTTAAATATAGTTTATAATATATATATTTTTAAACATAAAAGCATAATAATAAAGGTATAATAAACTTAAATAAAGTATATTATTAATATTCTAATTATAGTCTTAAATATTTAATGATATAATTTATTAAAAACAAAGTTTTAAAAATAAAAAAAAATCTCAAAATAAAATTATTAATATTATTTTATTGTATTAATATATAATATATTATAATTCTATATTATATATAGTTTATTAATAAATAATCATAGTAATTATGATTATTAGCGTTTATACATTTTTAATATTTATTGTTTTAAAATATAATAAATAAACTCTCATAATCTTTTATAATCATGTAATTAAAATATTAATTATAGTATATTAAAAAATTATTGTTAGTAGTCATTTTTTTATCATAAAAAATAAAAGTTAATGATATATATATAATTTTATTTATTTATTTGTTATAATTTTTTTTAATATATTTTTTTCCTAATATTTATTACACCAAGTCATATTTTCAATCAAAATGTTAGTCATATATTTATTTTTAAATAATAAATATTAATATAATTTTTTTAAGAAGAATAAAATTAATTAATTATATTTTATTAAATACAAAGATATGTCTCTATCTCCAAAAAATAAAATGGTAATAAAAAAAAATTTTTTTATTGTATAAACATATTTAGTTACAACTTAAAATATTTAACATTAAATGTTTTTTAACTTTATTGTATAAATAATAAAATGCTTTTATTATATTATTAATTTATAATAGTTATTTTAAATTATTTCATTAAATAAGATTAAATATATAAATTTATTTATAAATTAAATAAACAAAAAGAACTTTTTTGATCTTCTATATTAAGTGGATTTATTTTTCTTTTCAATAAAAATAAACAAATATGGTAATATTACTTTTGATAAGAGAGAGAAAAAAAAATTAATTTATTATAAATATTATATATACTATATATAAAATTTATAATCATTTATATTTGCTTTGTTCTATTAATATTTTATAAATTTAAATAATAATTAATAATAATCCAACAATAAATATTTTAAAAATTTATTAAAAATATTAAAGTGTATAATTATTTATTAATTCTTTCACTTGTGACGTGAATTGACTGATTTTAGTTAAAAGTTTGATATTATAAAATCAATTATAATAATTTAACTTCTGGAATAAACTAATTTAATATTTTGTTACATTTGTTTTAATTTATATTATTATATTAAAATTTAAAACATTAAAAATTTTAAAAATTTTATTTATTTATTGTAATATTAAAAAATTTTTTTTTAATTTTTCCTAATCCTAAGATTCTTCTAAAGAGTTTTAAAAAATTAAAAAAATATAGAAATTCTAAATTTTTACAATTATTTATATTTATTTATATAAAAAAACTTTTTTTATTATTAGAGTTAGTTGAAATTTAATAAAATTTTAAACTTTATCAGCTTTTTTTTTTTTTTTTTTTTTTTTTTTTTTTTTTTATAAATATGAACAATTCTTTTTTTTTTTTTTTTATATATATATATATATATATATATATTAAATATGAAAAACTTTTTAATATTACAAATAACTTTTTATATCATAATATATAAATAATATTTTTTCATTTTATTTAGTTAAAGCGTTATTCATTATTTTAATTTTATTTTATTCTATATATATCAATAAAAAAAAATTAAAATAAAAATAAGTAAAATATTACTATTACAACTAAAATATCCTATAATTTTATTTATAAAATTTTATAAAGTTTATAAAAAATTAGAAAATTATTAGTAACAACAAATACAATATTCATAAAAAAAAATTAAAAATATTATATTTGAATTACTTTCATTCTATATTTGAATAACTACAAAACTTTAAAATTTTGATATTCAATTACTTAAAATATAAAGAAAATAAAGTTTTTATATAATATTAACGTAAGTATTGTTTTGAAATGTATGTAGTGGAATATAAGAAATTCAAAAGTAATATTGAAGATTTTTAAAACTATAAATATGTAAAAAAAAAAAAAAAAAAAAAAAAAAAAAAAAAAAAAAAATATATATATATAATATAATAAAAAAATATTTATTTTTTATTTTAAAGTTTAATTTATTTAAAACATTTATTTATATAATTAATTAAATAAATATAAATATCAACAATTAATAAAAAAAAATCTAATAAATCATATATTTTATTTATATAATTAAAATACAAAAAAAAAAAAAAAAAAAAAATTTTTTTAAGGTAATGTTATAGTTTATATAATTTTTTTTTTTAATATATATTAAAAAATTATATAATTCTTTTAGAAAATTATATTTTAAATATATTATAAAATTATAAAAAGGTAGTATAAATATATATAGAAAAATAATAATAATATATTTAAAATATATTATAAAATACATTAATATATATATAAACTATATTTTATATATTATAAAATGACAGAATAAGGTAATATAATAATATATAGATAAATAATAATAGTAAAAATTATATATAATTTAAAAACTATTCAATAAATGTAATAACTATTCAATAAATGTAATAATTATATATAACTTAAAAAATTGATAATTTTAATGAATTTATAAACAGTAAATATAAAATTATTTAGTTTCGTTTTAATTTTTTTTTTTTTTTTTTTTTTCATTTCTTGTTTAATTTAATTTAATTTATTTTATATTATCTTTATATTATTTTATTTTGTTATTATATTATTTTAATATTATATTATTATTTTTTATTATTTTATTATTTTATATAAATTAATTGATATTTAAATTCTAATTTATTAATAATAATAATAATAATAATTTAATTTAATTTTAATTTTTTTTTTTTTTTTTATTTTATTTTAATATTTAATTATGGAAGGTATACAAGCAAATTTTAAAAACTTATATGATTATCATAAATATAATTTGAATTCTTTCAGTTATAAAAATGATAACATTTATGATTATAAAAATTATTATAAAAACGGGTATATAATTTCACATAATAATAATGATAAAAATAATTTATATCAAAAGCAAATATTATTAAATAATACAAATAATTGCAATAATAATAATTATTATAAAGATTTTGACTTTATTTTATGTGATAAAAATGATGATATAAAAAGAAGCTGCTTGAATTTAGAATTTTTAGACTCAAAAAAAAATTATAAGGGAAAGTATAATAATGATATACCAACTCAGACATGTTCAGATATTTACAATTTTTTTCCAGAAACTGAAGATATTAAAGATAATAAAAACAATCAATATTTAAAACAAATATTATTAGGGAACAATAATAATAATATTAATAATATTGATTATTATAATAATGATATAGGTTTGAAATTTTGTGATAAAAATAATAATATTAATAATAGAAATAGCTTAAATTCAGTTCTGTCAGACTCTAATTCTAAAGAAAGATACGATAATGATGTAATAACTATATCAGAATTGAATATTAGTAATTTTTCTCAGGAGAAGATACGCCATAACAGCTTGGTGGAAAAAAAAAGTAATAATACCAACAAGGAACTACTGATATATCAATCAAACGTACAATACCCTTACCAAAATATCAATAACGGGAATATACCATTAAATATCAATAACGGAAATATATCATTAACCACCTCAAAAGCAGAAAAAAATAATGAAATTTCTTTCTTAAATTCAGAAATTATATTACCCAAAAATTATTATAATGAATATATTCAATATTTAAAAGAAAATGATATTTCTACTGAACCTTTACTTTGGAAAAAAAAATTTTTAAATATTATTGATAATAATTCTATCTCTGGAAAAGATTTCAGTTATGAAAAACAAATATTTAATAATAATTATAATCCTGAACAAGATTTTTGTAATGAAAAACAGTTTTTGAATAATCAATTACCAAATGAATTATTTAATGATATCCATCAAAATAACACTAGTACGAATGAAATACTAATTAATATATCAAGTTTTAATAATAAGGATAAAAAATCATTAACTAATGGTGAAAAAAATATTATAGATATTAAAAAAAATATTAATCAAATAAATATGACTTATCAAAATTATATTATTAAAGATAAAAATCCAAATGAAGAACTACAGTCGTTGTATAAAACAAAATATATTCTTCATGACGAATCAAAGCAAAAAAAAAATACCCTTCTACAAAATGAAAAAAGAAAAAATATAATAAAATATAACAATGCCTTTTTTTCAAAAGGATTATACGTAAATACAAAGACGGAAGGGCAAATAAATTCAAACGTTCGCTTATTCTATGGAGCGAAGCCATTTAGATGCATTTATTGTAAAACAACATTTAAGCGAAAGTATGATTTATTAAGACATAAAAGAATACATACTGGTGAAAAGCCATATGTATGTAAGATTTGTAATAGAAGATTTAGTAGAACAGATATATTAAAAAAGCATTTAAAAGAATGTATTAATTGTTCAAAGCTTCATATTTAATTTATTTATAATACTATTATTATTAAGAATTTAGGAAATGTATTTTATATATATTTTTTTTTTTTTTTTTTTTTTTTTGAAATATAAAAATAGAATTTTTTCATGAATTAAATTCATTCATTTCAATTATTTATGGTTAAGTTATTTTCTGAAAGTATTAAAAATTGCCTTGTTTCTATATTTTTAATATTCCTTAATTATCAAATTATATTAATTGCAAAAAATATTCTTCTTACTTTCTGAAATTATAAATTTATAAATTATAAATTTATGTATAAATTTATGAGTATAAGCAATAAAAATAAAATATATACATTAAACTAATTATTACATTCTTATTATGTAAATTTAAATATTTATTTATAATTTTCCTATTATATAAATTTGAATATTTAAATTGGTTATAGATTAATTTTACTCATAATTAGGTAAGTTTGATTAATTTTTAAATTTCTAAAACTATAAAAAAAATATTAAATTATTTAATAATATTTTTAATTCAATTTAAAATTCCATTAATTATTGTTTAAGAAATAATATAATTATTTATAGTAAAAATAGTTAAAAATAGTTAAACTTTAAACTATAATAATTTATTGTTACAATAGAAAAAATATTAATTACTTTAAACTTCTATAACTATTATGATTATATTACATTAAAAAAATAAAGTTTAATAATTTTAAATACTTTAAAATATTAATTAATTATTTGAAATGATTTCTATATATTTTTATTAATCGCCATGAAAAATGATTTCTACATATTTTTATTAATCGCCATGAAAAAATATAAAGTTGCATAAATTTGAATTATTTAATAATTTTGAATATACTTTTAAATTACCAATTTTAAATTATATTTTAAATATAATTTAAATTGTAATATACTTTATTCTACTTTTAGTTTGATATAATTTTTTAAAAAATATATATATATATTTTTTCGCTCAAATATATATTAACTTTAAAAATTATATATATATATTTATATTTCATATTTAAATAATATAACTTCTATTGAAAAAATAAAGTTTTTCATTTTATTTTTTTTTTTTTTTTGTATTTTATTATTATGATTATTTTTTTTTTTTTGTATTTTATTATTATTTTTTTTTTTGTATTTTATTATTATGATTATTTTTTTTTTTTTGTATTTTATTATTATCTTTCATACTCTAATATAAATACTTTATAAAATTTTAAATTTAATAAATACTTTTATAGTAAAAATAATTAAATATAGTCCTTAATACTTACTTCATAAAATAATTTTTTTTTTTTTTAAAAAAAAAATTATATTTCATAATATATATTTTTAAAATAATTTCCATTTATTATTTTTTAAATACTCCAGTTTTATATATAAATTTCAATTTCTATTTATTATTTGTTAATACTCACGTTATATAAATTTAAATTTCTTGATATGTATAAATTTATATTACTGTATGAATTTTTGTTTTAAAATTTTATACATATTATATAATATATATATATATATTTACCAGATACAAAATTTATATATTATAATATTTTTTGTTATCTTATGTAATAAATAGTAAATAACTTGCCTTATAAATTTAATATGATATTTCTGTAATTTATTATTTCAATATAATAAAATAAATATATAATTATTTATTATTTATTTTTACATTACTTTTTTTCTTTTATATTATACATAATTAAAAAAATAAATTCATTTATAATATTAATATTAAACAAATAAAAAAATTTTTCTCTTTAACTTTATTAAAGAAATAACAATAAACTACTTTGAAATTCAGACTTTTTCATTAATAATTTTATATGAGTAGTTAATGATTTATTGATGAAACTTTAAAAAGTTTAAATAGTATAAAGTTATACTATCATATATTTATAAATATTTTAAATACTACTTATTTTATATTGCTTTAATATCATTAAAATAAACTTTACATTTAATATATATAAATATATAATTTAAACATTGTATAATTTATCATTTATAAAATACATCTAATTTCACTTTTTAATTAGACCCTTATAAAAATTATTCTAAATATTTTATTTTTAAAAATTAAAAAAAATTATATTATAATATAGATATTATTTATATACCTTTTTTCTTTATAATAAAAAAATGAAAATAATAAAAAAAAATAAAAAATAATATATATATATATGAGTTATATTCATACCTTTTCTCTTTATAATAAAAAATAAAAAAAAAAAAAATAAAAAATAATAAAATATATATATATATATTGAATTTATTTATTTACATACCTTTTTTCTTTATAATAAAAAAATAATATTTATAATAATAATAATAAAAATAAAAAAAAAAAAAAAAAATATACAATAAAAAGTATATATATAAAAATTTTGAATATTATATTAAAAATAAATACTAATAAATATATAATACTATATTAATTATTTTTATTAAATTTTTATATTTAAAATTCAATTTTCATTATTCATAAATAAAATTATTTCTATTATTATTTTTATTTTTTATTTTTAATTATTATTAATATTACTTTTTAATTATTATTAACATTACTTTTTAATTATTATTAATATTACATTTACTATATTATAATTTACAATTTATAATGATAAATATTTATAATAATTATATCAAATTATAAATATATAATATTTTCATTAATCTATATAAAAAATAGTCTTTATTAGTCCTATAATGATTCAATAAAAAAAAAATTCTATATTTAGAGATAAATTATTTTAAAGATAATTTTTTATAAAGTATTAAAATATATCTTATTTATAATATTTTCTTTATATATCAATTATTATGAATTCATATTATCAATTAATAACACTATTATTCATATATTTATTTTATAATTAACATCCCTAACTATATTATATATTTTATTATATTATCTTTTATTATAATAAAAATTATCATTTTACAATAATATTATATTTTATTTTTCATTTTTCATTTTCATGTATAATTTTATTTTTTAATGAAAGTTAATTAAAAATTTTAATTAAAAAATTAAAAATTGTAATTAAAAAAATTGAAATTAAAATATTTAATATTAAATAAAGTTAATAATTATATTTAATTAAAAATAAGTTTTTCAATAAATGGAAATTGTATAATTAAAATTTATTAATGGAAAGTTCATAAACAAAATAAACAAAAAGTCACAACACAAACAACAAAAGAATATTTAGTA
Source organism: Neocallimastix lanati (nom. inval.) (assembly GCA_016946835.1). NCBI lineage: Eukaryota > Fungi > Neocallimastigomycota > Neocallimastigomycetes > Neocallimastigales > Neocallimastigaceae > Neocallimastix > Neocallimastix lanati (nom. inval.). The sequence goes on along the minus strand of JACVTC010000031.1, from coordinate 914,541 downwards.
ACTTATTTTATATTTAAAATTTATTTAAGAATTAAAGAATTAGAATATTTAAATAAATAAATTTTATATTCGAAATTTAATTAAATAAAGAATTAGAATATTTAAATAAATAATCATAAGTAATTCTTTATTTAAATAAACTTTAAGTACGAAATAATATAATAGTTTAGTTATTTAAATAAATTTTAAATATGAAATAATATAATAGTTAACGTTATCAATAAGAATTAAAAATACAAATATCATAAATATATATAGAATATAATATTTATTAATGATCATAATATATAAATAGTTAAATGTAAATAAATTATTAATTTTAAATATATAATTAGTTTTATATCATTTAATGTTTTAATATTTTTTATTTAAAAAGTAAATTAATATTTAATATTTCTATATATATTATTTTTCTTGTTTTCTTTGAATAAAAATAAGAAACAATTATTAGTAATTCTGATTAAAATTATAAACAAATAAAAGTTTAATACAATTTAAATTTTTATTATTTACAACAGTAATAATATATAATTCATAATAATTCTATTAAAAATATATCATTTAAATTACTATTATCATTTGTAGCAGTAATATATAATTCATAAGAATTTTATTTAAAATAATCTATCAAATTCTGTAATTAAAAGAATATTTATTTTTAATAGAATTCTTTAATAATTATTTTTTTTTAAAATCTTTATTCCTTGAAAAGTAAACTAATTATAGAAACTTTATATATATCCTATTTCATGATATATAAATATAATTGTTTAAATTGAAGTTTTATCCGTCACAAAATAAAAAAAAAAATTAATTCAGAAATTAACAATTTTTTATATTATTTGTAAATTTTCACTTTAATAATTTAATGAAAATTTTCCATATATAGAAATTTACATATTTTTTAATTAAAATTTTTTTATATTATGAATTATTTTATGATATTAATTAATGAGACTAGGCATAATATAATCAATTTATATTTTCATTTAATATACATAATACTTTTTTTTTAAATATAAAATCATAATAATAATAATTCTTTTTAAACATGAAACATAATAATAAAAGTTATAATAAACCTTAAATATAGTTTATAATATATTTATTTTTTATTTTTTATAAACATATGAACATAATAATAAAAATATAATAAACTTTAAATATAGTTGAATTATAATATACATTATTAATATTCTAATTATAGTCTTTAATAAACTGATATAGTTTATTAAAAACTAAGTTTTAAAAATAAAAAAAAAACCTTAAAATAAAATTATTAATATTACATTATTGTATTATATATAGTTTTTATAATTTTTTAATATTTATTTCACTATATATATTAACATCTAATTATTTTTTTTATAATTTTTTTTTTCTTTATTCATTCGTGTATATCCTATATCTATAAGAAGAAATAATTCTTTGATATGATATTTATTTCATTAAGTCATATTATCAATCAATTAATATTAATACAATTAATATTTTTAATTTTTGTAAAAAAAAATTATACTAATATTAATTATTTAAATTTATTATATTATATTAAATTCAAATCAACTATTTATGAAGATATTATTAAATATTAAAAAAAAAAAAAAGCATAATTAATATTTAAAATATATACATATTTTAAAAAATTATTAAATAATAATAAAAAAAATAAAAAAAAAATATTGATATATTTAATTAAATATTTCTAAATAAAAATTAGAATAGATAAAATTTTTTATTATTATTATTATTATTTCATTTATTATTTTTTATTTACAATGTTGTAAAATAAACAGATATATTAGTTTAAAATAAAATAATAAATAATATTATATTAAATTTATATTATTCAAAATATTTATATCTACTTAAAATTTCAATATTAAAATAATGTTTTAGTTTAATTTTAAAATTGTTTAAAAATTTCAATATTAAAATATTATTTTAGTTTAATTTTAAAATTGTTTAAAAATTTCAATATTAAAATATTGTTTTAGTTTAATTTTAAAATTGTTTAAAAATTTCAATATTAAAATATTGTTTTAGTTTAATTTTAAAATTGTTTAAAAATTAAAAGTATCACTTTTAATTTAAAACAAACAAAAATATTTTGAATAATAAAAATATATAAGAAATACGGTAGAAAAGAATGTAGTTCTGGTAAATTTGCAAGATCATTTAGTATTCTTAAAAATGCTGACATTGACAAAATGGAAAATAAAATTTTAAGAGTTCTCAAGAAAAATAAAAATATATATATATATAATGATAAAAATGTCTTTATTCATTTGTGTATATCCTATATCTATAACCTATATCTATAACCTATATCTATAAGAAGAAATAATTCATTATTATGATATTTAATTTTGTTGATTTCAATAATGAATCATTTAATCTTCATTTGATTTCTTTCCTTTCCCTATATCCTTATCAATATTTATTTTATAATCCAGTTAAGTTTTTAGAGAATCAAATTTCTAAGGCATTTAATAGTGATGTATTTAAATCTGTTAATTTCTGTCTAAAGATTAATTTCAATGAAGATAAAAATAATTATTTTAATCATGCTAATTTACCAAGTATGATTAAAGATCAAGTTAAAATGGAACTTTTAGATGATGATAGTGTTTCAACCATTTCAGGTAAAAGAAAAATTATTATTGATTATTCTAATGAAGATTCTAATAAAGATTCTAATAAATAAAAATAAAGAATCCAAAAAGGAAGAACGAAAAGAAAATAAGAAAGAAACGAAGAAAGAAGAAAATAATAAATATACGGTAGAATAGAATGTAATTCTAGTAGATTTACAAGATCAATTAATATTCTTGAAAATGTAGACATTGATAAAATTCAAGCCAAAATGGAAAATAGAGTTTTAAGAATTCTCAAAAGAAAAGAAAAAAAAAAATAACAAAAAATATTCCATTCAAATTCAATAAATTTTATAATTTTAATAAGTAAAATAATTTTTATAATATTATATATTATATGAATCATAAATTTTTAGTATATTATATAATATTTTTAATTATTAAATTAAATTTTAAAATTAGAAATTTTGATATTAAAAGAATATTTAAATTTAAATAGATAAAATAGATAAAAATAACATTAATTAAACATAATATTACTTTTTATATCATAATTGCTTTAAATTTTTAATTTTATTTTCATTTGTAATTACATTGAGTATTAAAAATAATAGTAATAATAATAATAATAATAAAAAAAACTTTATTAATTTGAGCTCTAAATTATTATTATTATTATTATTATTATTATTAGTTATAATAAAATTTAGTAGATACCTTACTATCTACTTTGTAGTTACTCCTTCTTAATTTTATTTTATTAAAACTTTTTTATAAATTATTTTAATTCACATCATTTTCATTTTATATTGTGAAGAAAAGATTATGACAAAATTTAATATGATATTAAATGGAAAGGATATCTATTATCAGAAGTCTCTTAGAAGCCTGAAATTAATTTTTAAATATTAATAAAGCTTATTTTAATAAAACTTATTTTATTTTTCTCTGGTTTGTGTTCCGACCTAACATGTTGTCCTTACCCTTAGAGTAGATAAACTCTTATTACGTTTAACTGATTGTAAAATAATTCTGAAGAAGGATTTATTAAGAATCTCCAGTCGAATATCCAGTTTCATTTCAAAAAAAAAAAAAAAAAAAAAAAATGATTCTCTCAGATTATAAAAAAAAAATTAAATGCTGTCTGTCATAATTAGAAACCCAAATTCAATTCCATTAATTAATGATGTTATTGAAAAGGTTAAAGAAGGGAATTATTTTGCAAAATTAGATTTAAGATCAGCTTTATAGTCTTATTAGAATGTCACGAAAAATTTATTGTCTTCAAAAGGTAAAACATATTAAATATAAACAAATTAAGCATTATGTATCTGTAAATAATTCCAATGAATTTGATAAAATTGTTGACTCGCATAACAGACTATGTGAATCTATTCATAAAAAATGTAACGAATTTAGGAAAAAAGAATATTTATATTGGATTAAAATTAGATGTTCATTAGCTCTTAAAAAGAATGGCATGAAAATGGGTAAAAAAAAATAATACAAAAATAAATAATCAATCTTTCACGGTCTCTCATCCTATTAAAAACAATAATAATGTACTTGTTTCTTCTACAAATAAAAAATTAAAAGCTTGGCATTCTCATTATAAATTCTTAGGGTCGGATTCTTCGGGTCATAGTCTTTCTAATGATTACTGGAAAGATTCTGATGCACTAAGGAATTTGGGAAGACCAAGGCAACAAGAATAGAATATTAACCAAGGTATTAGCGATGAAGAAAGTAGCAAAGCAATCTCATCTACTCATAACTTTAAAGCTTGTGGTCCTGATGGGATTCCAATGGAATTCTTCAAAGCTTTGATTCCCTGTAAAGATAATTCAGAAGAAACAAGTGATAATAATAGTAATATTTCATCTGGCTTTAAATGTCTCAAAGTCTTAATCAATCGTATTTGGAATGGTGATTTTCCAAAATCATCGAATAAAGCATCGATAATTTCTATTCATAAAAAAAGGGCGATCCATCAATTGTAATAACTATCGTGGCATCTCTCTTATCAATAATGGATTAAAAATTATAACAAAAATCATAGCTAATAAAATCTCTAAATAAGAATTGATGAAGGTTTTATTAGACCTGAACAATATGGATTTCGTAATCGAGAAGAATGTATAAGTCTTTACACTACATTAAGAATTATATATCAGAGACGGAAATTTGAAAATATTATATACTTTATAATGTCATATGACTTCATAGGATCATCTGTTTCTAAATTGGACGAGAAAATAAGGATACTTACCTTGTTTTTTGGACCTTAAAAAATCGTATGACTCAGTGCCCATATGTAATGTTTTAATGAAAATTCATCACTTAGATATTAGAGAATAAGTATTATAATTTTATTGAAAATTTATACTTATCTTCCAAGACTTGTGTAAGAGTTGACGGACTATTATCGGAATCATTTAATATTAAGAAAGGAGTTCGTCAAGGTTGTCCCCTCTCACCAATTTTGTTTAACTTGTTCATTAATGATATTTTTAATAATTGTGATAAATATGGAATCTCCATTGGTGATAAACGTTGTTGTGGAGGTCTTTTTGCAGATGACATTGTATTATGTGCTCCAACAATTTCCCAACTTAAGAAATTGTTAAAGTTTGCTAGTAAATGGGCTAGAAATAATGAAATACAATTTGATATCAATAAATGTGCTAGTTTAGTAATACGAGGGGAAGTTTCTAGATTTCTTTATAATAGTAACCCTACCTTTTATCTTTAATGTCAAGAGTTACCTAAAACGAATTGCTATACTTACTTAGGTGTAACGTTTTCAAATGAATTAGAATTGAAACCAATAATACAGAAAATGAATAATAAAGTAAGGAAAGCACTTTATTCCATAAAAGGATTTCTTAAGAATCCTCATATTCCTATCTCATATAAAATAATGTTATTTTCAGCTATAGTAATTGGACAAGTTTAATATTATGCGCCTCTTACTTGAATCTAACAAAGAAAGAACGAGAAGTACACAGACACTAGTTAATTCAGGATTATACTGGATTGAAGGATTTGCTAAAGGGAATAGCTTTACATCCCTTTATTGTGTTTCTAAAGAACTTAACATTACTCCTATTTCGGCGAAATGTGCGATTGCTCAGGTAAGGTGTTTTAAAAAATGAAAAAACTCGAAATGTATTATCTCTGATTTACTTAGAGATATATCTCGTTGTAGACATCAAGCTTGGGATAAAGAAAGTAAAATTTTAGCTGACCAATTAGATAAATTTCCATCAAAAAGAGCAATTTTAAACTTTTACTGGGATAGAAATATGGCAGGAAAATCAATCAAAGCTATATCTTATATATTTGAGAAAACTAGAAAGTATCTTACGCTAAACTATAAATATCCTGAATTTAGCATTGGGTACCGATGGGTACTTCGTGCCAGATGTGGATATAAATTCGATGCTCGTGTTGCCAAAGCCGCCAAAATGATTGAAGAAGACTGTCCTGAAAGGTGCCCTTGTTGTTATAGAAAAAACGGTAATCCTCGATTGGAACATTGGTTTTCTAAATGCTATCTTTTCCGTGTATTTCGAATAAAATATTTTAAGGATATTGATATTCTTTATGAAAAATTTTATATAATTTCTAAATATTGTTCAATATCAAATAGTAATGTAGACACTGTTATCACAGATATAAATAATAATAAAATTAAGTTTCTGATTCTGATAGTAGTAGCGAAGTATATAATATTAATTATAATAACAATAGAAATAATATTACTAATAATAGTAGTTTTAGTGATAGTGAAAATAATAATATTGTTACTATTAATGTAGTGAATAGTTCAATTGGTGAAAATAGTGTTAATTTAAGTAATTTTCTGAATTATGAGTGTGTAAATATATATGTGATGTGGTACCGATTATATAATTTCTTTCTTGGTGGAAGAGATGCAGACACTATTGATTTAAATTATAAAAAGGAATAGGATATTTTGTTTAAGGAACCAAATCATTTCTGGTGATTATTCAAAAACGCCATTCTTGGTGCGTTCTGCCGCTCTCTTAACAGAAATCATGCCTCAGGCTAGTACTCGGTAAGGGTTACTATTCCCGAAAAATATAAATGCAAACTAACCAGGAACGTCAACGCTGAAAATGCAGTAAGACAGGCTTAGCATGGCCAATACTTCTGAAGGAGGAGACCATATTTTCTTTCAGATAGTCAATTCAAACCCTAATCCATAAGGAGGTGAGGTTCGTTGCATATGAATTTTTCTGAATCTATTTATTCATATATTTTTGATTATTAATTTTTATTTCGCGTTACTATTTCAAATATTATTATGTTCAAATTGGATAAATAATATTTATTTATTTTATTAATTCTTTGTTTTTTTATTTTTAATTAAAATTTAAAAGTATTCATGTATTTTATAAAAGAATAAATAAATAAAGATTAAAGTTCGCAATAATTGCGGATATAAAAAAAATGAATAAATAAGGAAAATTCTACAAACTTTAATTGATAATAATTTATATGAGAAGTTAATCAAATGTGAATTTAATAAAAAAAAAGAAATAGAATATTTTAAGATATATTTTATCTGGTAATGGTTTCTCAATTTATTCAAAGAAGATTAAATCAATAAAAGAATGGTCAACTCCAGGTAATTAATATAATAAAAAAAATTTATAAATTTGTTAAAAAGTAAATTTTAATACAGTAATTTAATTTAATTATTATTTGATTGCTTTTTTTTTTGATATTGAAATTTTTCAACAGTACATATTCATTTCTTAAAAAAAAAAAAAAAATATATATATATATATATATATATATATATATATATTCAAATAAGAAATTTTTATTAAATTTTATTTTAAATTTTTTTTTTTATGATACATTTTTTTTATATATATTCTTTTTTATCTTAATCAATAATGGTCTTAAAATCATAACTAAAATAATTACCGATTAAATTTTTAAACAATCTTTTACATGTAATTTTATTAGGCCTGAACCATTTTGTTTTCGAAATCATGAAGAGTGTATTATTAGTCTTTATATATCTATAAGAGAAATACGTCAAAGATGAAAATTTAAAGGTAAATTTAATTTATAATATTAAATTTCTTAATCTTAAAAAAGGCCTACTACTCTATTCCTTTCTACAACATTCTTACTAAATTATTTCATCTTAGTTATAAATAAATGTTACAATTTCATTTCAATTTTGTAAATTGCTCTTGTTATTAATAGATATACATATATATTTAAACCAATTATTATCAAAAAAAAATTACATTAAAAAAAAAAAAAAAAAAAAAAAAAAAAAGTTAGCAGAAGAGTGTTGACATCAATAGAGAAAATCATAAATAAAATATTCAACAAATTTAAATAATAATCTTAACTCACAACACTGCACCAGTCATTAGTAATTTTGAGTTACTTTTTAATTAAAATAGCAAAAGACCCTATTCAATCAAGAGAATCATTATTTAACTGATATAATATTGAAGGACTTACAAGGTCTTTCAAATATATCTAACATAAATAATAATTGTCCTTCACTCAATGAATCTATGGAAATCGAATCTCATGATAGTATTTTTAATAATTTCTATTCACATCATCATAAATATCAAAATTCATTAAAAACTTTCATTTTTATTTTCAATATATTACACCAATCTTATTAAAATTTATTTTCAATAATTTTATTATTTTATTAAGAAAATAAATAAATTTATATTTATAAATAGTAATAATTAATAATAATAAATAAATAAATAAATAAATAAATAATAATAATAATAATAATAATAATAATAAAAGGTTTGTATTTATAAAAATAATATATTGTAAATAAATTATAAATAATAATAAAAGTATAAATTAAAATTAACTCTAATTCGAAGTGATATAAAATAAAAATAAAAACTACAATTATTAATAAATTATTATTTTAATAATAATTACATAAGAACAATAATTCAAACAATAATAATGATACAAATAATAATTCTTTTAATAATAATTAAAACTAACTTAAATAAAAATAATTTAATTGACAATAATAACATAAATAATAATAATTTAAACAATAATGATAACAATAAAAATAATTTAAATAATAAAAGATCTCTCGAAAAAGAAAGTGAATATAACAGTGATTCAGATAATGAAGCATTAAATTTAAGAAAATAGAAATTAAAAAAATAAAAAAATAAACGGCACAAAGTTATGATATTATTATGAACGTTCCAAACACATACGAACAAGCCATCAATTCAGAAGAAAGCAATGAATAGAAATTAGCCATTAAAGAAGAACTCTCAAACATGTATAACAACAATGTAATGAAAGTAGTTAATAAAATTCCAAAAAAAATGTACACATAATAGATACAAAATGGGTATACACTGAAAAGGATGATAACAAAAAAAAAAAAAAAAAAAAAAAAAAAAAAAAAAGGCAAGACTAGTCGTCGTGGTTTCCAACAAATACCTGGACCAGATTTTATTGAAACATATTCACCAACAATTCAAACCGACAGTCTTAGATTAACAGTCGCTATAGCCTCTCTAAATGAATGGAATCTTAGACAATTAAATATAAAAGTTGCATACTTAAATGAGGATTTAGAAGAAAAAACATATCTGAAAATACTCTCAGGGGATAAAACTAGAATAAAAATAAATATTGGCTATTAAAGAAGACTCTATATCGTTTAAAACAAGTTGGTAGAATGTGGTATAAAGAAATATCACATTTTCTCATTAGTGTAAATTTTAAAAAATACAATAAATATAATGTCTCTTTGGTAAATATGATAAAAGTAATAAATTAATTTGTTTACTAACGCTATATGTTGATGAAATTTTAATAATGGGAAAGGACAATGAAATAAATTATACTATTAATAAATTAAAAGGTAAATATAAGATTTTAAAAGAATCAAAGGCAAATAAAATAATCGGTTATTAATATATATAAAACTAAAGATGGATACAAAATAAATCAAACTGATTACATTAACAAGATCATCAAAAAAATATAAGATGAATAAAACAAAGAGTTTCAAAATGCCCTGCAGAAATGTAACAGATTCTGAAAGAGAAAATTCAAATTTGGTTAATGTTGGGGAATATAAATCTTTACTTGGTACTCTTCTTTATATAGCAGTATATAGTCCAGACCTGATATATCTTTTTCGTAGTAAACCAAACTTCAAGAAATTGTGAAAATCCAACCAAAGCGAACTATTGATCATTAATGCACATATTATAATATTTAAAACGAACAATTAACAAATCAATATGTTATAATAAAAGAAACAAATTTATTGGATATTCTGATTCAGATTTTGCAAGTGATGAAAAAACAAGAAGATCTAATAGCGGTTTTATTTTCCTACTTAATGATAGTCCAATTTCAAGAAAATCTCCACAACAAAAAAAGCGTAACTCTATCCACTGCAGAAGCTGAATTTATAAGCTTGACTAAATGTGGCCAAACAAAATATATGTATTGAAAATTTATTTAAAGAAATATTTAATAAAGAATTAAAAATTAAAATTATGGTTGATAATAAAGCTTATATATCAATAGCTCAAGATATAAATTCAAAAGGCCGATGTAAACACCTAGATACTAGATATAAATTTATTCAAGAAGAAATAAAAATAATAATAATATTATATTAGAATTGGACATCAATTTTTAAATAAGAAATATACTATTAAATAATACATAAATAAGTAAATGAAATCATGAATTATTAAATAGTACATAAATTGTTACATAAATAATTAAATGATACGTAAATTAACAAATAAGACTTAAATAAGTAAATAGGACAGGATTTAAATTATAAATTGTTAAAGTGGACATGAATTGTTTATCATTGTACCGGACATAAATTATTAAATAATACATAAATTATTAAATAATACATAAATTATTAATCAATTACTCTCCAATTCAACGATTAACAATTAATGACCAGTTTAATAACTTTTTATTAATGTCCTATTTAATAATTTATAAAATATTTAACAATTGATGTCCATTTCAATAATTAACAATTAATGTCAACTATTTTATAATCCTAATTAACAATTTAAAATTTACTTTTTTTTTCTATAATTTATCTCTTTTTTTTTTTTTTTTTTTTATTTTATAATTTGTTTCCTATTTACTTATTCATTTAATTCTTATTTAATTACATTTATTATATATTTTTATTCAATATATATATATTAGGCTTTAATAAAAACAAACCAATAAAATTATTCATATAATTAATTGAATTAAATATACTCTATATAATAAAAAAAGTTTTTATAATTATGTATCTTTCATTGTAGAAAATATATACAAATATATACTTTAATTACTAAATATTACTAATATATTAAACCAAAATAAAAAAAAAAAAAAAAAGAAGAAATAATAAATAAATAAATAAATAAATAATATATAAAATATAATATAAAAGTATAATCATTAAAATATACTATAAATATTCTATTTATTTAATATATTCAAATTTCTCTTTATTTCAAATAATTTAGCCTATCATAACAAATCTGTAATAGAATATAATGGAATGAAAGGGAATATTTTCCGCATATTTTAATTTTATTTTGTTTTATATTTTAAATTATATAATATAATAGTAATACTTAGTAATTAAAGTATATATATTTGTATATATTTTCTACAATGTATGATACATAATTATAAAAAATTTTTTTTATATAAAGTATATTTAATTCAATTAATTATATGAACAATTTTATTGGTTTGTTTTTATCAAAGCCTAATATATATATATTAAACAAAAATATATAATAAATGTAATTAAACTTTAAATTTAATTAAATATGTATTAAACTATTTTGCTTATTTGTTATTGTCAATAAATATGTTATTATTTTCTCATATAAATAGAAAGAATAATTATATTTTACTTTTTTTTTTTTTTTTTTAAAAAAAATATTCTCAAATTATTAAATAAAAAAAAAAAAAGGTATATAATATATAATATTTTGCGAAGGATCTAACTTTCTATTAAAATGAGTCAACAATCGTACATTACTTTAAATAATGGTGTTAAAATCCCACAATTTGGCTTAGGTGTATTTTTAGTAGATGGAGATGATACTACTGAAAAAACTGTTGCTGAAGCTTTAAAATTAGGTTATCGTCATATCGATACTGCTCATGCCTATTTTAACGAAAGAGGTGTTGGTGAAGCTATTAAGAAGTCTGGTATTCCAAGAAATGAAATTTTTGTTACTTCAAAGTTATGGCCAACTGAATATGGTGAAGGAGTAACCTATCCTGCTGTTATAAAAATGCTTAAAAGATTGCAATTAGAATATATTGATATGGTTTTATTACATCATCCAATGAAAGATTGTGTTGGTGCCTGGAAAGATTTAGAAAAATTAAATGCGGAAGGTAAAGTTAAAGCCATTGGAATTTCTAACTTTGAAAAAGCTCCAGAAACTTTAGAAAATATATTAAAGGTAGCTAAGGTAAAGCCAGCTGTTTGCCAAAGTGAATGTCATCCTTACCATACTCAACAAAAATTAAGAGAAATATTAGCCCCACACAAAGCTTTTGTTGAAGCCTATTACCCAATTGGTCATGGTGATAAGAATTTATTAAATGAAGCTATTTTCACTAAATTAGCTAAAAAATATAATAAAACTAATGTTCAAATTATTTTAAGATGGCATATTCAATACGGAAATATTGTCATTCCAAAAACTACTAATCCAGTTCACATGAAGGAAAACTTTGAAATTTTCGATTTTGAATTAACCCCAGAAGAAATGAAAGAAATTAAAACATTAGATACTGCAAAAGGTTACTTTAATGTTCCATTTTCTAAATACGAAGAAATTATCGATAGTTACAATGAAAATGTTGCCAAATATGATTAAATATAATTTTTCAAATATAAAATTTTATTTAAATATATTAAATAAAAAATAAATTTTGATTTTTTTTTTTTTTTTTTTTTTATTTAATTCTATTAATTATTATTAGTTTATATATAATACATATTCATACATATGTATATATATATTCTTATATATATATTTTAAAATTTAATAGTGAAATTATATCTTCGTATAAATTATTTAAATGTAAATCATTCAATAAATAAAAGAATTGTTTTCTTTATTACATGAAGAATTTTTTTGTCAATAATAACATTGACATAAAACAATATTCAAAAAAATGTATATAAATGTTAAATAATTAAATTTATATAGTTTTTTTTAATTATTTTTCTTTTTTTTTAAAAAATAAAAAAAAAAAAAAAAAAAAAAAAAAAAAAAAAATAGCATTAATAAATAAATGTTGTTAATTAGTATTTATGTATGTAAAAGTTAAAATAATAATACCAGTGCAAATAATAATTATAATAAAAAAAAAAATAAATAAATAAATAAACAAATAAATAAACATAAATAAGAATTTTTATTATATAATGGTGTTATTAAATTTTTATTCCAATGAAAAAGATACCTTTTTTTTTATTTTATATAAGGTTATGTGGTACTGAATGAGTATTTAAAAAATTATTATATGAATTATTTTAGGATTATGTTTTGTACATCTAAATAGATATATTGGATAAAGGAAAAATATTTAAGAGAAAATTAAAATTTTTTAAAAAAAAAAAAAGGATTGATTTAAAACTCAAAAAAAAAAAAAAAAAAAAAAAAAAAAAAAAAAAAAAAAACGGATTAATTTAAAACTCAAGAAAAAAAAAAAAAAAAAAAAAACAATATGAAAAGAAAATTATTAATAATCCTATGAAAAAAAAAAACTAGGTTTAATAACATTCTAAGTCAAGACCAAACAGTTTCAATGGTCACTTAAGAAGACCCTGTTGAGGCAAAAATTAAAAAAAAAAAAAAAAAAAAACAATATGAAAAGAAAATTATTAATAATCCTATGAAAAAAAAAAACAATATGAAAAGAAAATTATTAATAATCCTATGAAAAAAAAAACAATATGAAAAGAAAATTATTAATAATCCTATGAAAAAAAAAAAAAAAAAAACTAGGTTTAATAACATTCTAAGTCAAGACCAAACAGTTTCAATGGTCACTTAAGAGGACCCTGTTGAGGCAAAAATTAAAAAAAAAAAAAAAAAAAAAAAAAAAAAAAAAAAAGGAGGGGGCTGTAAAAACCGCTATTCTAAATGACATCAAAGAATGAATGAAAAAGTTCCAATGGATTTGAAGAAAATCTGTTAACGTTCCGCAAGCTAAAAGTATAATGCTTACCTCCCCCCCGGTCATGCTAGTTTACCCAGATCACGACAAGCACAGTTTTTTTTTTTTTTTTTTGTTGTTAAATGTGACGCTAGTAATTAAGCCATTGGAGGAGTATTATCGTAGTAAAAAAAAAAAGGAAGATGACGGAACCCTTCATCCCATCTACTACTATTCCGAAACACTCCACAAAGCTGTAGTGAATTATTCAATTACGAAGAAAAAAAAAAATTATTAGCCATCAAAAATCGCATTTACTGAATGGCGACACTTGCTCTCAAGGTGCGAAGCACACACAAAAATAATAGTTTATAGCGATTACAAGAATGTACTATTCGCTCCCAAAACCACAATTATTAACTCCTTAGGCATATCAAATCAGGTGGCAAGAATTATTCGCCACATATTGGTTTTTGAGATTGTCTATAGACCTTGGAAAAAGAATGGTAAAGCTGATGTCCTCTCAAGAGTAGAAACGGAGAAGACAGAGGGTAAAGTTTATGACAAAGATAGCCTCTTAAGACCGAATCAAATGGTTGGATTTAATGAAGTCAATGAAGAAAAACCAACTACTTAGCTCTAGCTACCAACTTCTTAAACAAGATAAGATGGCTCAAGAGATAATTAAGGATTTAACTGATAGCAATAGGAA